>CAKNXH010060066.1:333740-361517 GCA_932178445.1 Andricus quercusramuli | reverse complement strand
TCTTATTAATGATCTCATATTAAGTTATAAAAATCCTTTCTTTGCTTTTTGTATAAAATGTTTACTGTGATGCAATTACTTGAACTTTTTTTTTAAATTAGAAAACGATCTCTTGTACAGAGGCTGTTGAATAAAGTTCAGTATTATTTAAAATCGCTATTCAAAAGAAGACAAAATTGTCTATAATAATTCGTGCATTTGAATTGAAAGTACATAAATAAGAGATGTATAAAGAGCAATATCGAAGAATTATTTTCAAGGCAACGATATGCGAAGAACCGCCTCACCTGCCAACGAAAACATAGCAAACAGTGAATATTTTATATCGGTCGGACGTTGCTATAGACGGGAAGTTTAGAGAAGAATAAGAAGAAACCCCCAATAGACGGACATATCGCTTATCAATGAGTAACAGACTTAATAGTTTTAGAAAGCGAAAGTGAATTTTCTCCTATCCCTCAACTTGTCACATGAGCAGGCTAACCAATATCGAAGTGATCTGCGTGCATATATAGTAATTTGTACATTATTTGTAAATATTGTTGCGATGTACAAAGGAAAATAAAAAAAGATAAGTAGAAAACGCTGTGAAGCGTTGTAGCGCGTTTGTAGAATAAACGTTATTATACATAAGTGTACATAATATTTAGAGAGTCCGTAGTTTATTCCATATGAAAATACATGGTTTAACTTCTAAAAATCCAAATCATTGTGTAAATGAAATTGATGAAACAGATTTGATCTACTTGTCCATTATATAAATACTATAAAAAGTAGATTCATGAAATATATCATGGATCATTTAAAAGTTAAACCTTGTATTTATAGTGTATAAACGTATAGATGATTTGGATTGTTTGTTAAAATCGGTCCAAACCTAATCTCATACATGACTCATGAAAGTATACGAAAAGAACCAAAGTATCCGACGAGTCCCGATTTAATGAGAACTCACGAGTACAATATCTGAATTGCATTTCGTTTGAAATAATAAGCTGTAATCTTACAAACTTCTGTCTAGAAGTTCATTTTGCATATCATGGAGAAGAACATATCTGACGGATGTCTTCCCGCTTAAAATCTACTGTCTGTGAACATTATTGTTCACAACTGCTTCTGTATTGTAATTTTTTTTTCTCACTAATTAGTAACTTTCTACGCATCATGTTACCGTTACTTGAATATACACAAATAAAACTCACACAAGTACACGAGAAAAAACATGTCTATGTATATTACTATAAATTATACTTACATTTTTGGGAATTAAACATTTTGGATTCACTGAAATATACTTTTTTTTATTCTTCCTCCCTATCATCAACCCTTTTCTTTGATAGACAAAGTCTTCACTAATATATTTATCCCTAAAAAATTATTCTTACTTTTCTCACTATGAACTCTAATTCAAAAAGAAAATATACAATGTTTTTCACCAAACAAAGATTGTCGCATATTCTCTTATCAGAATTTCAAGCGTGAAAAGAGATGCCCCAAAGGATTTCATGTATCCAAGAGGATAAATGAAATTGTGTATTATATCAACTTTAGTGCTTCTTTTATGAGCACATTGCTTCTTCATTTAATTAATGTAATGATTAAATGCAGAAATTATTTTTTCAATATCATGAATTATTAACTATTTATAACGTTGTTGTTGAACTCATTGCTAGAATTAGTCAAGTGGTCAATTTTACAAAAAAAAACAATTCGGTTGAATGTTTTATTTTTTAGTGGTTACTATTTCCAAATTCTAAATATTGGTATATGGTAAATATTGATCACTTAAATATTTCAATCAATTAACAATTTTTAGGCTTAAAATTGTGTTTCATCTGTAAAGTTACTCAATAAAAGATAAACATGAGGCTAGTTGTGAAACATTTTCTATTTCATAATTCATATAATCATAAGTGTGATTTACCGCGGTTCTACCGAGTGCTGTTCACAATTTTTAGATGGCAAACTAACAGTGGAAATAATCCAAGCACTATTCAAGACTTTTCAGACGTTTCTTAAAAGTTTTCACAATTGAAGACCCAGGGGGAAAAACGACTTATGTCCACTTTGGACTAAGAATCCACATATGAAGGGACCCGAAGGGAAAAACAACCTTAGTCCAAAGTGGACATAAGTCGTTTCTCCCCAATTTTTCCCCCCTTAGTATAGCTAAAAACATTTGAATTTTTCAGAGAAAACAAAAAACTCCCTTACTTTAACGCATTTAAATTTATTTTTAAACAAGAAATCATGTAACTGAAGTCCGCAACGTTTATAAACGAAAATACAATGTTTTTTTCAATCACTCAAAATAATCGTTTCATTGTTTGGTTAACAAGAAAATAATCAAATATGTAGTTTCAGATGGTTTTAACTTTATTAAGATGTCATAATTTACATTTTCATAAAATTAAATATATTTATTATCAGGAAAAATGCTAACTTTTCTCGAAACGCTCGGTTCTCGCCTTTTCTTTCACGAACAACTTGTTCTTGATATTAAACAATGCTAGAAAAAGTTTCAACACAATATCCTTATTGCATAACTGTCGTTTTTTGGCCAAAGCACTCTGAAAGCTAATACAGGAAAATAATTTAAAAATTCTAATTTTCATTTAAACACCTTTTTCTCAAATTTTCTTTGACCGAATACTTGTACTCGATGTCATACCACATCTTTACGCAAATTTTCTTGATTTTTATGTGGTGTAAATTAAATTTTAAAAAGTTTAAATTAAAAAAAAAAAATCTATTGAATCATGAAAAAAGCATTAAAAAAGAAAAACATTTACGAGAAAACCATTGTAAAAGAATCGGAGTATTTAAAAAAAAACTCCAATTTGGACTCAAAAAGAGTTGCATAAGGTAGATGTCCCAGTCATCGGGACGGTCCCAGTAATCGTGAGTTTTGAGGTGTAAATGCCAGAATTAAGTATTTTCCGCATAAAAATACAATCCTAAAATATTTTTAAGTAAGTTTGAACAATGCTTGTTGTGGAAACCAAATTAGTTTTTTTATACAAATACTGCACATGGGTAAAAAAAATCCATTTGTATTGCCAGCGGCGATGAATCACGAAACGTGGAAAATAGCTTAACATTTTGGTTAGGAAAGGCGTCTCTTTACTTAAGCTTTTACTATGTCAAGAAATTAGTTTATCGGGACGAAAATAATTTTTTTGTAATAAAAAATAACTTCTGTTTCATAAAATAAAGTAAAATCTTAATTTAGTACCTCCTCGTTCAAGAAATATCGGTCACGATTATAGGGACATTTCAAAAGCATAGTTGCTCGAGTAATCGTGACCTGTCACAAAGACTAGGACGACTCTGTCAAAATGTTATTTCCATATTTCGTTACAAATAATAATTTAATTAATTTCAAAAAGATATGAAATGAAATCGGAGAACTGACTTGTTACTGTGAGTAGTAATCGTAATATAAATTAGTGCTTAAAACTGAAAAAAGGTGATGTAAAATATTTGAATGAGTTTAGAGATTTCATTATCAATTTTTGAGTTTATTATCATTTTTCGGTGAAGTTAATATTTATTGAGTAATTTTTCATTAGCCAACATTAATCTATACTGCATTATATAAAGAAAAATGTGTAATAGATATATAATTATTGATAGTTTTAATATTGTGACAACGTAAACAGAAAATAACCTCATTTTTGTAGTCACTGCATTTTATCCAATTTCGTGTGTTACATCTAGTTACTTAAAATGTTAATGATTTTTAAGTATAATATTCAGTATTATAAAAGAATTTCAGCATTGTCGTTATTACTTATCGTGATAAAAATTCTAATAAATATTTATCTCGACTTATTTTTGTGACCACTTTATTTCTTATGAATAAAATATTAATTTTATTCGATAATATTTTTAATTGAAATAAAAACTAAACATTTTAAAAGAAAACTCATTTTTATTATGATTAATTTTCATAGTGTCCATCAGACTTATTAGAACTATCAGAAAATTCGATTTTGAGGTTGTTTCGACGGCTTTCATCTCAGAGGTCTCAATCAATATAAAACTAAACATACATCTTTCATTTCATTAAAGTATAGTAAAAAAACAAAAATACACTTAAAATTCACCTCCAAATTGCTAAAAACTGATTTCAAGAAAACTTAACCTTTTTCACGAAGACTGGGACAACAACTCACGATTACTAGTACATGAGATATTTGGAAATCACGATAACTGGGACATCGGTGCTTTTTGACTTTTAATTGTTTATAAATAAAAAGTAATATTAAATATAATGTAAGAACTATTTTTATAATACTCTAGGATGTTTATTGCTTCAATCAGTACCAATCATTTCTCAAATAATCCTACAAAAACAATTTTCTAAATATTTGAAGTCGATGAAATCTCTTATGGTCACGATTACTGGGACGTTTACCTTAATTGTATTATTTCTTCATTAAAAAAAAAAAAAAAAAAAAAAACAAGAAATTAATTTCGAGCTATTACTCATAGCGAAAGGAGAAAATAGGGAAAATCGCGAAAGAAACACCTAAAAAAAGCAACCATCTGGGCTTAAGCCAATAAGAACTATTTCCGAAATTTTGGCACACATGACCTTATGCCCCAGGACCCTTCATATACTGACTGATGAAATACACCAAAATATGTCTCTATTATATTTTGCCAGAGTATATTTTTTTCCGTTCAAAAAACAATATTTTAATGAAATTCAGAATTTGTTTATTGTTAGTATACTGAGATATATGGCGAGAACACTTGAATTCTCATGCAATTTTTAGAAACAAATTGACATTAGGAATTTATTACTAGTAAATTGTCACTTGTTCAAATAAACCAGAAGTAAAATTTCATTGATTTAAATTTTAAGAGAAAATAATTATGATTCCTCATCAGAACAGTGTCAATAGTATTACTATTTATATATAAGGAATTAAAAACTTGTATCACAATAAAATACAATAAATTAAAATAATTATTGAAATTTATGAAAATTGTAATTTTTTGCATAACTTTCTGAAAACTAGTAAAATTTGGTAAAACTATTCGAATTCTAGAAAAAACTTTTTTTTTCTAGTAGAATTGTTTTAGCATTTTTCTGCCAATTTTAAGGATTACAAAAAAAAAGAAAATTATAGAAACAATTATACCAGAAACTACAAGTTCTTGCTGGAATTCGGATACTTTTCGAAATTTTTACAAGTAATTGTAAATTTTTATTAGGTAATAAAATAAATTTTTAAATCTACTGTTTTGACATACTTCAATATCATTCGTTTTTTTTTCTAGAGATTTGAAAAAGAAGTTTACCTTGTTCATACGAGAAAAACTTATCTGATATTCGAAATACAAAAATACTATATGTAGTACATTTGTTAACGTTCTCGAGACGCATCGATCAACCCATTGTTGAACCTTTTATGACCTAATAGTCCCGATTTATAAAAAAAAAAAAAAAAATTGATTAGCATTTCGAACTCGAAAGTTCATTGCCTCACTACCCGATTCAGGTAGTGTTTCTAGGTGGATAAATACTACCAGTGTGGGTCCACCACACCCACGACGGGTCAACAACACGCAGTATTCCCCGAACGGTCACCCATCCAAGTACTAACCGCGCCCAACACTGCTTAACTTCAGTGATCTAACGGGAACTGGTGTTTTCAGCGTGGTATCGCCGATTTATAAAGTTTCTAAAAATGATTCATTCTGTTTATATAAGAAAAACATTCTTAAGATGTCGAATTACCTATTGATGAATCTTCCATGACCTATTAGGATCTAGCGATATCCACCTTTGAATTAAAAAATATATTGTTTATCTTGTTGATGTGAGGGGAACTCTTTTAACATTGTGAATACAACAGTACTGTATATTGTGTTTGTTCGCGTCTTCGAGACGCATTGATTGACCTATTAAAGAACCTTTCATGACATCCATGACCTATCAAAACCGTTCTTTTAATTTTTAACAAAATTATTCGCCTTATTTATGTAAGGGAAGCTGTTTTTATGTTGGTAATATAACAATACTGAATTTCATGTAACTGTTCGGGTTTTCGAGTTGATTTTTATGAGCTATTGAGTAACCCTTGATGATCTTTCATAATCTATCAATAGCGATTTATAAAATTAAAAAAAGTTCACTTTGTTTATATAATTAAAACTTATTTATTGTTTGAAATATAACACTACTGTAACTGGAAAAGTGGTTCCCTGCAACAAGACACATTGATTGACCTTTGATGATCTCTCCGAGGGTCCTTCTGCTCTTCTTGGAAATAAGATTTTCGGTATAAGATAAAAAGATCAAATTGAGGAAGTGAGTGTCAGTTTTTTTTTTGTTAGTGAAACCAAACCTCCCTCTATGAGAAAGCAAATTTATTTGAAGCATGTGAGGAAGTCAAGTGCTCATAAAATGAACACAAATAAATCCATCCATAATAGTGAATACACCCATAGTACTTCGCAGCGGTATTTCACATTAATGTACTTTATTGTAATTTATTGTAAAAATGCAAATTCTGCACTGATTTGAACTCTTATTGTCAAAAAATCGCACCAATTGGAAAATTTCAGAATTTCCAAATTCCAAACCTAAATTTTCTGATAGTAATTTTATTTGCGTTTTGTGACGCATGCATTAAAATATTCATCCGAAGAGCAAATGTAATTTCTATTAATCGCAACTATGAAATCGAGAGTCTGTGCATACATAATTTGCATTATACTAAGTTGAATAATCTCTTATTGAGAGCTTCATTGTGTTGTGAAAGAGAGAGAATGCACCGGGGTCAACAAATAGCGAAACAGGATATGCTCTCTCGAGGACCACTTCGGAACGATTAGTTCACATGGTGTCCCATTACACCACACTGTCCGCCAAACGTTGGCGTGTGCAATGCACACTATTGTGAGGGCTGTTTGTGTTATTAGATTTAGATTGGGCGGCACGTGCGAGTAAAACGGGAATGGTCGCGTGCCGAATCGCAAACGTTACAACGTGGGTACAACACAAAAACTTTGTGGAATTACTTTCGCGCTTTTTCTTCCAGCGGATCAAAAGAGGATCTCATTAATTAATAAATAGCTAATTTCGTATATAAAGGGATGACGAACATTTTTTAATCCACCAAGAACTATTGTTTTTCGATGCGCGGTGCCAATATTTTCATTTATTTTTTTTTTTTTATTCTTACAGGGAGTTTCTTATTATTTCAAAATCCGCGAAAAAAACTTAAAAAATTGAGAATTGAGAATGAACTCTGCTTTTTCTGAAAATAGAAAATCTTGTCCCTTGGCAAAAAATATGCAGGATACGAAAAATAGTCTAATAAAAAACTAGTTCCTTTCGGATAGTTCTATAAAAATTTCCTGTTCTATATTCCGACATTTTGCACCAAAAATATTTGAAAACTCAAACAAATAATTAAAATTATAATGGGACACAAACGGGACATTAAAATATAAATATCCAACACACTGTCGTTGTTCCGAATTGAAAATAATAAAATGACTCCCACAAGTGGATTATATACAAAATTTGTTAGTAGAGTTTTGTGCAGGTTTGCCCTAAGTTTGTGCGCTAAGACGTAATGGATAAAAAAAGACAGCAGTAAAAAACGTATTTTTTTTCATCATTATAATTTTCAAAATTAGGCCATACCTTAGAAAATCTGGACTGGCCCTGACAAGTTTGCCCTAAATAGGGCAATGAACTACCCATGCGTTACATGCCATGTATGGCCCTTGCCAGTTTACCCGACTAGGGTCACGACAGAAGTTGGGAAAACTAGTCACTGCCTTACCAGAACCACATTTTGATTTCCGCACGGGTATAGATCACCGACTCGTCCTAAATCAAAGAGCCTTTTCTATTCTCTCATTTACTTTAAATTTCATAATGGAAAAGGGTTTAACTTTGAAAAATCCATTTTTTTACATTATAAAAGTGCTTAAAAATGTAATTAATATTTTTATAAATCGCTATTTCAGTTTTCGAATATAAGTAGTGAAAATTAGTCCGCTAAATGTCGTCAATTTATCTGCAATGCATAAATTACGTAACGCTACAGGGAAAAGTCAGAAAAAGTGTTACATAGGGAGGTAGGTAAAAATTGTCGGAAAATTGCGTTATGTAATTAATGCACGACCCCTTACAGATTTTGTACTCAGAAAAATTTTCCCTTAAGAAAGTCACGAAATAGTAGCTAAGGTCTTGGAGATGAAAAAAATTCATCGGATATTGATGTATTTTTATAAATAATCTACTGCGAACTTTGAGAAAGAATTGACGCACTCTTTATTTGTGTTTAGAAACTGGTGAGCCAGCAGCCATCGAGGATTCGTATCCTCTGAGTTGCGAATTTATCAATTAATATAAATTGAATCGCACGCATAAGAATTTTCTGTTTATATTTATGTTTGCAATTTTCAGGAACTGTTCGTAAAAAAATTCGAAATTTATTCATACATTTCTCATGGAAACAAGGATTTACTGTTTCATTTTTTTATCTCGTATCCGATACCTAGCCACAAGTTCGTGACCTTTTTACAGATAAATTTTTTCCTTGTAACTGAGGAACGTATGAATAAAAAAAATCAATTTGCGAAATTGTTACTGTTACAAAGCCTCCTCTATGAGGAAGAAAAAAATGTGCCCAAGAAATAAAATAAAAGGAAAATTAAAGCTCTGCTTTTTGTAGAATGTAGTTTTTTACTTCTAAGGGTGATATTGTAAGTCTGTTGTTAGGGGCACAATTATTTTTTAATAATATGTTAAATATTTTTCCAGTTTTAAGATACATTAAGATAAATTAAGTATAATTAATTAACTAATTAATTTAATAAATTTAAATAGATAGCGATAATTACCATTTTTTCATCTAAGGGTGGTTTAAGTACCCCAAATTGGACGTTTAACTGATTTCAACAGTTAGAAACAATTCCAGAATACTATTTGCATCCTCCTAGAGGAAGATTTACAATCATAACAATTTCGAAAAATTATAAATTGATCTAATAAAATGTTCTAAGCAATTGTCCGGATGTGTGTATATGGATTTCACACTTGAGACGAATCGATTGACCTATAATTTTAATACATAATTTATATTTACAAATTTGGTATCAAACTTCCAAGGACAAAAAATGAAAGATTTTTTACTGTTTTAATTAGTAAAGCGATCAAACTTCATTTTGGAATTTATTTGCAGCGAATTTATTGGTGAGCAACTTCACCCTATACATGAGCGACTTTACCCTGTTTTACGGTATATTAATAACAATTAACTTAAAATGCAATCGCAGATGATTGTGCTATCTCTTTTGATTTACATATAGTAGAAAGTCATATTTTGACTTAAATTGCTTGTGAAATTTCAAAAAGTACAATATAATAATAATCAATTATCCCGGTAAGAAGAGAAGAATTAATAAAAAATCAAAATCTGAATTCCCGAGGAATTAAAAAATGGAGAAATGCAAAAGAAAGAATAGAAACAAAGAGAATAATGTCACTTTGAAGACGCAAAATCCATTCAGAAAAATTTAATGGAAGCGTATTGAAAGGAATTAAAAAGTGGAGGAATTTCAAAGAAAGAATAGAAAGGAATAGAATAATGTCACTTTTAAGGCGCAACTGTAAATTGAAATAAACGCATTTTTCAAATAAATAAGTACTGTATTTGGGTAAATCATATGAACCTTTTTTTATTAATCTATCGAACAGAAACATGTTTTGACTGATTTTATATGAAATCTGTCTTAGAACACGGACTACTGCTGAGCAAATTTGCATGGATTGCACAGCCACACGGAAAAAGTATAATTGCCAAAATTTAACCTAAACCATAAATTCAAAGTTAAATACAGGAAAAAGTGGGAAGCAGAAAACGGTATAGATAAAGGATGAAAAGTTAAGACAATATAAAATATTATTATTAAAATCACTTCACCGTTATGGTAGACAAAAAAAATTGAAATTTCCAACTTTATATTCCACAAAAACGAATAGAAACTATGCAAGTGCAGATATTTTGTGGACAAATTTGAAGGAATAAAAATAATTGAAAATGAAGCATATCTGAATGGAATTAAAAATAACCATGACAAAAAAAATTGAAATTTCCAAACTTATGTTGCACACGGAGGAATAGAAACGTAGTAAGGACACACATTTTGTGGCCGGATTAGAAAGAATTAAATTAATTGAAAATGCAGCATGTAAGTATGGAATTAAAAATAAACATGAGAGGTGTGTCTACTGCTCGCATTAAAAAAAAATTGATAGCAGTTCGAACTCGAAAGTTCATTGCCTCACTACCCGATTCGGGTAGTGTTTCTAGGTGGATATTTACTACCAGTTTGGGCCCACCACACCCGCGACGGGCCAAAAGCACGCAGTATTCCCGAATGGTCACCCATCCAAGTACTAACCGCGCTCAACACTGCTTAACTTCAGTGATCTTACGAGAACTGGTATTTTCAGCGTGGTTAGGAGGAATTAAAAAAACAGAAAATATGTTCGCCTGCATGTAACACAACACAAGTGGCAATCGTTGAGGAAATAGAAAAGAATTGGTTTCGGAGATAAACCTATTCTTTCGTTGGGCACTTCTCCCGATGGAGAATTAGCCCATTCAAAAAAATTAAATAAGGCTCACTCTTTCGTTTATATCTGAGAATATTAATTTTCCTCTATTCTTCTCTTCTTACCAGGATGAATTTTATGAATTAGCTGTGATTGTATTTAATTGCGCAAGTTGACGTTCCTATCTTTTACCAAAAATATTATTTCCAGAAAATCACAGAGACCAACAGAAGGGCAATCAATGTGTCTTGTTGCAACGAACAAGTTTTTAAGTTAAAGTAGTGTTATATTTAAAATATTGAATAAGTTTTTCTTATAAGAAACTAAACTTTTTAATTTTTTATTTTAAAAATCCCTATATTAAGAAATGTCATCAAAGGTTCCTCAATATTCAAAACGACTTGAAACCGCGAAAAATTAAATCAACTATAGTAATATTATACTTCCAGCATAAAAAAAATCATATTGACGATGTAAATGATTTTATTTAAAAATTAGAAAACAGTATTGGTAGTTCATAAAAGGCCACGAAAGATTCTTCTATAGGCCAATCGATTCGTCTCGAAGACTCGAACAAATACGTTATATACACTCATACAGTACTGTTGTATTCCTTATATTTAGAACCTTTCCTCTTATAAAAAAGATTAACAATATATTTTTAAACTTAGAAATTGTTATCATAAGATCATAAGAGGTCATGGAAGGTTCGTCAATAGGTCATTCGATGCGTCTCTAATACGCGAAAAAATGTGTCAGATACGGTATTGTTGTATTTTGAATATCAAAGAAGTTTTTCTCGGGTAAACAAGCGTAAAGATTTTTTCCAAATTTCTACATGGTTTAAATTTCATTATCACGGCTCTATTACTTTTCGGGATATGGTATACATGAAAAAATTAGATGCATACACACACTTGCCCACACACGTACACGCATTACACACACGTATATAGCCATTCTTGATTTTTTTAAATGCATTTTTTAGTTCCTGGGGTTGAATTCTATCGAAAAGGAAGCAATTCATTAGTTTTTAAGTAATGCTTCTAAGAGCCCCACTGATGCATCCAAGAGTCTATCAGTCTTCTCTCTTAAAATGAACCAGTGAAATCTCACTGGTTGAAATAGCCGGAAGTGTTCACTAACAATCAGTGAGAATTCACTGGTTCATTCAGTGGATTACCGGCACTGGTTTAATCAGCAGTCATCTGGTCGTACGCCTTGTCTGTCAGCTGTTTACGTATGGCACTTTTCATTTATCGCACTTTTGTGGTAACAGTTGTAAAATTATCTTTTCAAAACCTCACTTTATTCTCACAAAAATAAATGAAGGCCGGGATGCAATGTAATGGGATATAATAACAGTTGCGCCTAATTGTGGATCTCCCACTATCAAGTCAAATATATTAAATTCCCTACTTATTGTACCCAGGCGCCAAATATTTATAAAAGAAACACTAGTACACAATAAGGTTCGTTTTCACTCGAGACATGCCAAGATCTGACCGGCGCGCCGGAGAGTTCGAAAGGCGCTAACTTACGTCAGGAACGACGAGAACGTTACCGGTAAGTTACCGGTAAGTAATCGAGCGATTTTTTTTCGAGAATTTACGAGAATTTAAATTTGTCACCAAAATAAATTTAATTCGGACACACCTGTGTTGGTTTTTAGTAACTTAGGGAATATTTATCAAATTATTAACGATTGGTAGCATTGAGTGGTAAGAAAAAAGGAATGAATGAAAATATCAGAGATATCAGAAAAATGATCGTTTTAAAAGTATTTCATCATATTTCATCTTTGAACACGTAGCATTCGGCAGCATACTGTGAAGGCAATAAAAAAAGTGAAATACGCCAAAGGAAAGAAGTGTTTTAGGGAATTTTTTCCAAAAAGGCGTTCATTAGGATGATAGAATTATACTAGAGTCCCACTATAGCAGCTGTCTCGGGGGTACCCTTAATCAACAAAGATGCTATAGAGGGACTCTCCGAACCGTTCTTCTTCCCCTTCTTGCTTGTGGCTTCTTGTAGCGCCGAACCATAAACATCGCAACTCCGCTGACCTTATAGACGCCTCCCTCTCGTCCCCTTGGACCGCCTTGTCTGTTATAGAGGGAACTGCTATAGAGGGACTCTAGTGTAGTTACAAGTGCAACTATTGCAGTGAACTTTGCGTGAGAAATGCTGCACGCCAAAGAAGGCATTTAGAAGAAAAATGTTTAAAGTGCCTTCAAACAGTCAAAACAATTTTGAAAAAGGAACAAATAAATGATGTCGTTCTCATGTAACGATGTATACTTATAAGTGAAAGCAATGATATTTAATGTTATAATTTATATTTAATAATATAATAGTAGGAACATTGAGGAATTACGATCAGACTGACCAAACTTAATCTCAGTAATAATTAAGACTAATAATAATACTGATTTTCCTCAACTTGTTCTACACTAAAGTTTATAATGTTTATAAATGTTTGAAAGAATTTAGGGTATCAATGAATTAAATTCTATTTTGAAAAATATGGTTCTAATGTTTATTGCTATTTAGGTTTAATTTTTTTGAATATGAACGTTATTTCAATTAAAAAGCAAAAAATAAAAGTTAAAAATGAACGTTCTCGTAAATTCTCGATAAATTCTCCTATTCTCGGTAATATACGGTAACGTTCTCCGTTATCTTCTCCAAATTGAAATTACCGTGAATTTTCGAACCCTACACGCGAGTACCAGACGACTGGAGGTTCATGTCTTGCCCGCGTGGAGCGCTATATCACTAGTTCAATGTATCATTTAGCGTCACTGGTAGAATCAGTAGCGCTATTTTAGTTGGATCACTTACTGGTTCGTCCAGTCAGAGTGGAGAAATCACTGGTTCACCAGTGATAATTCAAAATACTGATTCAACCAGTGACAATTTCACTGTTTCAGTTAAAGAGAGTTCTGTTTCTTTACAAGGATACAGATTTTCTTTTCAATTAATCGAATACCGTTGCAGCAAAAACGATACTTTTATATTTACTAAGATCGATTTAAAATTGTTAGATTACTTTTATTTATGTAAAAATCCTATCGGATTCCCTATTAAGAATTCGCCGCCCTGGATGTCTTACTCTCACCGATAATATTTTATATGCAGAATAATTTTGAATATAATTCTGTGAAATAGGATGCCAAATCTTCACTCATTGTAGAGAAGGGTAATAAATAGAGGAGTGTAGGGTAAAATATGTCACTTTTGCCCTTCTTAAAATCCTGTCAGTTTGAGTTCCTGTCCGAGTTGGAATTGCGTGATAGGGGATGAACAGGGGGGTTGGCTGTATACGAGCAATCTAGTATGTTGCACCCCTTGACTGTCAGCGATAAGATCTCATATGCTCTTCTACTTGGCTCCATTTGAATTCTGTTTGTGAGAGCTACGAAAAAGCCTCCCTTCAAGGCTATTGTATTTCGGGGGTTGCAAAAGAATATTAACATCTGCTGATTACCGATGATCTTCATTCAATGCTATTACGTTTCTCTGATGAGAGTACACCTCATGAAAACAAATAATACTGTACACTGAAAAAATATTACTAGATTCAAGGAAATGCGTTTCTTTGGTTTCTTTTCTTTGTTCCAAGGATTTGTTTACTGCAGTTGAGTAAATATTGTTTTCAGGAAAAAAGTCATGCTTCGAGTCAAATTAATCGTTTATTTTATGATATTTCTTCAATACAAACAAATAATTCTTTGCAAAATGTAAATGTGGAAATTATTCAGTCAAATAAAAGATTTCTTGGAAGCTCAGAACCTAGTTTCTTTAAATCTGCTTTTCACACCCTAATATATATTTCCTTATTTCTGTGAAATCAATTCCTTAAAGTGTTGAATACGTATCTAAATTGAGTTATTCATCCATATGTGAATGAAGTAATCTAGGTTTCTTTAAGTGAAAGAAATATTTTTTCAGGTAAATAATTATTCGAGCTCGAGCTTGGGCCCAGCGAGTGTCAACCCTGGCGGACCGAACGAACGGAGCGGATACGCACAGCGTATCCTTATAGTATCCACATCGTATCCTCTCCGTATCATGCAAGAAAAACTCATTAAAAAAGGAAGATGAACATTTCACTTATTGAAATTCGGATTCTACGTCAAATTTTGCGTTGAAAGGTCACGGAGTGATCGCAATAGTTTTTCTTGCAATATTAAAAACTTTCAAAAAATATAATACTTATCGATAACGTGGGCTGAAGGCGACTTCAAACGCATCGTCGACGGATAAAGCCTATGAACTGCTACTAAATGACGATGCGTTTGAAGTCGCCTTCAACGCACGTCATCGATAAGTATTATATTTATTAAAAGTTTTTAATGTTGCAAGAAAAACTATTGCGATTACTCTGTGACCTTTTAACTCAAAATTTCACGTAGAATCCGAATTTCAACAAGTGAAATGTTAATCTTTCTTTTTTAATGAGTTTTTCTTGCATGATACGGAGAGGATACGATGTGGATACTATAAGGATACGCTGTAGCGTATCCGCTCCGTTCGTTCGGTCCGCCAGGGAAAGTTCCTAAAATTGACGACAGATGGCGTAGTATTATTCTCTTTGTTTTCTCATTACTTGCAAGTTTCAGGTGTAAAACTTTACAAAGTGGCAAATTTGGTGAAAATTGAAATTCTTCAAGTCTCTTGAAAGGAAATTTGAGTGATAGTTTCAGCCAAGCTCAATTTATAAATTTTGTCCAAGTGAGTGATTGATATTAGTAGTGATGGTGATGATTGAGATTGCACGTGACTTCTAACCTCAAACTGAGAAAACTTTCTCGTCAAATTATGAAGTGTAAATATGTTGTTAATTTATGTAATGTTGTTTAAAACTTTGAATTATAAAACAAATATGACGGATTTAAATTTAAAAAATATTGCACATAGATGTTGATGATGCAGATGATGAGGAAGAAACAGAACCCGTTGAGATAATCAATGAAATACCACAATTTTGAAATTTGAACCACTATTTGAAAAACTAATAAATAAGTTAATTCATTTGTCAACTTTAAATTGAACAACAAAATATTTCTGCTTAATTTTGACTTTTAATTGACAAAATATAAAACAGCTAAGAATCGATAATAAACTAAGGCCAAGCCTGGACCAAGCCTGGCAATATACCCGAGCCCTGGCCAGATTTGGCGTTTCATTCGAGTTGAGCCCAGGCTAGATTGCCAGGCCAGGGCCTGGTTTTGCCAAGCCTGGGCTCTGTTTGGGCCAAGGCCATATTTCTGCACGGGCTGATATCACACGAGTGAAATCGTTGCCTAGGCCGAGTCATGCATACAATTTTCATCAAAATCATATCGATTGAGCTATGATGAAGAATAATTATATACATTTAACTAATATTTTTCCTAATTAAATATTGATCTTCTTCATTGTGAGAAATCATCGTTCGAATACACAAACTGCAATTAATTAATTCGAAGTAGATTTCGTTTAAATATTTTCATACATTTTGCATTGCCAGGATTTCTACAGAACCTGGAAAACCTGGAAACGCCTATTTTTAGAGCTGTAGCTAAAGGGTCTCAATGCATGTAATACTAACATGAAATTTTGTCCTTGTACTAATGTACTAGCACAAAATTCAATAAAATTCTGCGACCAATAAGCCAAAGTTGAAGAAAAAATTTCAATTTAATAAAAAGATATTGCAAAACGACGCCAAATTTCAATATTTTTGAAAAATTGAAATAACTCGGAAAATAATAAACAATTTTTATATTCATTTGGCTAATTAAATATTTAAGTATTTTGCTGATTAAATAAGATTTTTTTAGAATATTTCCCGTAAATTCTACTTTAGGGTCGAACTAAGTGCAAGTCGTCGCGAAATTTCAAATAATGATTGTATTTGCCACAGAATCTAGGGATAACATTCTAAAAATATCATAACAATTTAGTAGTACCATACAGTGAAGATCCACCTTTAAAAAGAGCCGATTTTTTCAAAAATATCTCAATTTGACGACTTTGTGCAATACCTTCTTTATAAAATTGACATTTTGCCTTCAACTTGATCAGTTGCGGATTTCCCATATATAGGCATATAGGCTGCAGCCCAAGGCGGCAAAATTTGGCGGACGTCGATCTACAATTGTGGCGAAACCGTCGACCCCCCTCCCTGACAGGTTTTCCTGACTTACCTTCTCTTTTTTCTTTTTCACTGATAAATGAAGAAAAGCTATGAAAAGTATGCAAATTCATAATGGCAAAAATAATTTAAATTGTCAATTAATATTTGAAAGATTGCAAAATATCTAAATAATATTAAATGTGTAAAATAATATATATATATATATATATAGCATATGTATACAAGTTTCTTACGCCCTCCCTCTCTGGATCCGCGCCTGAAATTGGGGGAGGGGCAGAATTTTCCTGTGATAAATTTTCAAAAATTTTGGATTTTTTCTAAACCGTAACAGCCTGAGCTTGGCGAAACAAATTGTCATGAGGATTGACTGAATATATTAATTTTTTATTTGAACCACTTATGTAATTTATTGAGTAATTCAAAACATTACATAATTCATCTAATGAATTTTAATTTCACAAATAAACAAATTAAAGCGTTACACAACAGGCAATATTTGAGATTACTGTGGATTTAAAATCGAGTAGTTGATTTCTATTAGTCTAAGGGCGGACAATTTTTGTTAGCCTAGGGGCGGTATAAATACCTAAATCCGCCACTGAAATGGATAATGAAATTGACATTTTGCCTTCAACTCGAGCTTATTATTCATCATCTGTAAGAATTATTATTAGACAATTAATAATAAGCTCAAGTTTATAAAAAGGTGAAAAAACGTTAAATTAAGATGTTTTCGAAAAATTCGAATTATTTGTTTCACATCGATATTCCCATCGAACACCTGTATACATTAAACTCCCTACACGATTTCGTCCATCCTCCTTGAGTCCTTGTTGCGTAAATTGAAGGAAAAAGGCCAATTTTATAAAAAGGTATTGAAAAATTTCAAATTGAGGTATTTTCGAAAACTAGGAATAACTCAGTAAGAAATAATTGACATTTTTCAAAGTTCTTTGGTTCATTTTGAAGGTAAGTCTCTAAAGTATTTTAGTGACTTTTAGTGACGTATAAAATATTTTTTAAAATAACTTCATTCATTAATTTTAAATTACTTTTCGCACTTTAGCAAAAACACAAAAAACAGGCGTGTATATAATTTCCGTCGTTAGTGCAGTACAAGAATTTTTCTGATTTTGTTCGTTTTCCGGAAAAAGAAATTCCGTAATTTTTTTTTTCAACGTTAACCCGTGTCCCCGGGTTTTTGAAATTAACATGGGCTTTCAAATGGGAAAGGCTCGATTTTCAAAAAAATGGAAAAAAGAAGTACTTGTTCTACATTTTTTGTCAATTAAAGTATTTTCACCTCTTGAGGAGTATTTAAGGAATAATTTCCACCCAATAGCTTTTAATTTTGACACACCTGAACCCTTTTAATTGTGCCCGGAAAATGCCCCAAAAAATGCAAAATAGCAGTTTTCTATCAAATTCATGCTAAAGAGGGTATTCCTAAAAAAAATTTCAACATAAATTATTTTTAATCGATAAGTGAAGAGTTTTAAAGTATATTTTAAATAATTTCAAATTGTTTAAACAATTTTTTTCCCCCTTTAAATCGTGAAAAGTTATTATCTTTCGGAATAAATCGTACAAAGTTGATGAATGTCAAGAGTAGTAGTTCTTTTTTAACTTATTCGTTAATTATTTAAACAATTTTCATTTGTTTAAACAATTTGTTCTCCCGAAAATCGTAAAAAGTTATTATTTTCTGAAAATAATGACACAATTAAAGAATGTTGAAAGCAATACATTTTTGAAGGATGTTTGGTAATTATTTGAAGAATTTTGATTTGTTTAAGCAATTTTTTCCCCCTGTAAAACGTGAAAAATTATTACTTTCTGGAATTAATGACACAATTAAAGGAATTTAAGAGTAACATTTTTTTTCTACAGAATATTTAGCAATTTTTAAAATAATTTTTGTTTGTTTAAAAAATTTTTTCTGTGCAAATCGAGAAAATTGATTCTTTTCAGAAATTAATGACACAATTAACGAATTTTAAGAATAATATTTTTTTGCATAAGATATTTTGAAATTATTTAAACAATTAATAATCATTAATAACCATTAATATAAACTATTTTTGCAGTCTGTTATGAGTAGTTATTTTTTCAGATCATATCCGTTAAAATGAATCATTTTTCAAATCTCTTAAATTCCTTTAATTGTGTCATTAATTCCAGAAAGTAAGAATTTTTCACGCTTTCCAGGGGAAAAAAATTGTTTAAACAAATACTAATTGTTTAAATAATTTAAAATTATTTAAAATGTACTTTAAAACTCGTCACTTATCGATTAAAAATAATTCATGTTGAAATTTTGTTTAAGAATACCGTCTAGAAAACTGCTATTTTGCATTTTTGGGGGCATTTTCCGGGCACAATTAAAAGGGTTCAGGTGTGTCAAAATTAAAAGCTATTGGGTGGAAATTATTCCTTAAATACTCCTCAAGAGGTGACAATACTTTAATTGACAAAAAATGTATAACAAGTACTTCTTTTTTCCATTTTTTTGAAAATCGAGCTTTTCCCATTTAAAACCCCATGTTAATTTCAAAAGCCCGGGGGCACGGGTTAACGTTGAAAAAAAAAGTACGGAATTTCTTTTTCCGGAAATTATCACCAAAAATCGAAAGTCGAATTTTTACAGGTATAAATTTGGACCACCCTAGTGTCTCCTGTGTCTCGGAGAAAAGAAATCGGTTTGAGATGCTTAAAAATTTAAATGAAAGGTGAAGAGAAGTACTAAACGATGGCGTTAGCAGTTTAAAAAAATTGCTGATCGTGTTATATTGCCTCAAATATGGCTAAAAGTAGCCATTTTTGCACTTATAGGTCATCAAGATATCTAAAAAACTTGATGTAAATATAGGAATAATTGCGATAAAGGATTCAGTTTTAGGATACTAAAATCCTTCGGGGTCACATAGTCCGGTCTCTGGATACAAAAAAGATATCATTTTTGTCGGCCTGTGAAATTTATTATTATGAACAATATATCGCATCCCCGGACCATTTTTATATTGAGTTATTTACTCTTATTAAAAACCCATTTCTTTGTTTCCAAGAAATATTTTGATAGAAATTAAATTGTTTGAAGGAAATATTTCCTGGATTTAAAATCACATTTGACTGAATCAAATACCTAATTATTCAAACACTAACTAAAATAATGATTAATTTGCATTATGAACTCCATAGTTTTGGTTTCGATAAAACAATTCCCCTGTAGGGGAGACCACCCTACATTGAAATTATTATTTTGTACGCATTAGTGTATTAAATTAATTATTATCTACTGTAGGATTATTATGTACTGTAGGGTGGCCTCCCCTAATGAATAAATGTTTTATATAACGAATTCAGTGAAATAAGTTACTTCGAAAAAGTAAATTTTGTTCGATTCGAGATATTTTTTTCTCAGGGTGCGTTAATTTTCCCTGCAGAAATAATGAGGTGATTCTAATTGAATTACAACTTAATTAAAATGATCAAAAATATATTTTAAAAATTGCGTTCATAATTATTATAGTTTTTAAATACTTATGACTCCAAGAATGTCAAGGAAAATTATATGGCAAAAATCATTTGTTTAATAAATAGTTTATAATGTTGAAAAGCAAGTCTTGGGACGATAACTTGATGTACTGGATTTTTCACACCTTGGGACAAAAGCTAGGTTGGCCGAGCGGTCTAAGGCGCCAGGTTTAAGTTCTGGTACATTATGTGCGTGGGTTCGAATCCCACACCTAGCAATTTTTTTTTCATTTTTTCACAGAGCCTGTGTTGCTATTTCATACAATTCTGTATTTTACATATGTTTTTTCTACGAATTTAGGTTTTATAACATATACTCGGTCGATAATTTTTAGTATAAACTAAATGTAAAATCAAACTAAGTCGAATGAAATGAAATAAAAAATTGAAGGCTCAGTTCTAACTAACAAAATAGACTAACATATAAAGCAAAACAAATTTTTAAATACAAAAAGTATTAAATATTAGGAATCTTCTGAAACAGATTTCTGATGAAAAACATACTATATTCATAAAGGTATATTTCCTAAATATGCAAAACTTGTATTTTCCTAATAAATATCATATATTCAATTAATAAAGTACACTTGAAAATTAATTAATCATTCAAACAAGATCATTTGTTTTGTATGATTCAAATTCGCCGCCAAGCGTTTGTTCAAGGATCCTGCACGTATCGCATTTTTTACGACAGTCCAATGACTGCCGAGATTCCTCTTGTCAAAGGGTCATTTTGCAACGCGCGCTTTTGAACGTATCGCAAAGTTTGAGAATATTATAATTCGTCCCTAGGTTATTAGCCAATTGTATGTGAGTGAGAATTTGTATAATTACATGTGTCGTTAAGTTTAACTGTGCACATTAAGTGGGTTTCGTGCAAATACACTAATGCAGTGCAGCAATCGTGCACAGAACGTGATTAGGTCATCGCTATTTTCGGCTGAATTACGGAGGTAAGTAGAAATCACGTCGTGCTTTCACGAGGCTTGAAATAATAAATATATTAATTTCTAACTAATTAATTTACCGAAATATGATTTAAATTTTGAACACACTCAGAAAGAAATTCTAAAACCAAAAGAACTGTTCTGTTGGACATACATGAAAATTTAGGTGCACCAAACAAATTTTTGTAGAAACAAAATATTTGATTGACTCAACGAATTTTTTTATTGAATCAACCAAATACTTCATCTACCAACATTTTTTTTTGTTGAAACAAGCAAGAAATTCTGTTGCTTCAAACAAATATTTTGTTGTCCATATAATAACCATATTCTATGGTTGAACAAACAAACATTTTGTTGATTTAACCGAATCGTTTTCTGAGTGCACGATTAAAATATGCAATTCGTATACTTATCAGTGATGGGGAGTAATATTACTTAGTTTCTTTTAATTCTTTACTGTAACTAGTTACTTTTTTCGGTAACGATAGTGTAACGAAGTTACTTATTTTTAATAATTAACGAATGGATGACTATAGTAACACTTTTTCAGTAACTCTTGTCAATATTTTTTCATTTTAACTATTCAATTTGTAACAGCTAAATTTTGAAAGATTCTTTAGTATGGCAGATATCATATCGAACCTGAGAAGCGGTTGATTGAACGACAATGCTATCGAAAAAAAAAAAAATTATAATGTTTTTGAATTCAAAAGAATTCAGTGATATTTACAAGAATTCCAGGTGAATTTTAACGAATTCAGGATGAATTCAGAAAAAAATAACTCATGGCATAAAATGCAAGTGAATTTAAAAGCATTCAAGGTAAATAAATCAAAAGAATTCGATGAAATTCATAAAAACTGAAGTGAATATAAAAGAATTCAGCGAGATTAAAACAAAGATAATTATAAAGAATAAACAAAATTTTAGTAAAGGGTTCATGGCAAACAAATGAGAATTTCGAATAAATTCCGAATGAATTAAAATGAGTTTTGAAAAATTTTAAAAATTCAAAATATTCTACTGATTTCAGTGAAAGTTGAGTGACTTTAAAAGAACTAAAGAAAATTCAAGAGACTTTCATGAAATTCATAAGAATTTTAAAGTTTAATAATTAAACAAAATATCGAAAATAATAAAATTTCCATCGAATTGAGTAAAATGGAAATAAAATGGGAACAGAATTAAGAGCAGATTTAACACAATTTAAGTGAATTAAAAAATAACAGCGAATTAATGAAAATTTGAGCAAATTTAGAGAATTTCAAGGAGAATGAGAAGAATTTTAAGGAATTCATCAAAATGTAAGATAAATTTTGAAAAGATGCTGGTCAATTGAGACCAATAGCAAAATATTATGAAAATTCATTGAATTAATTCAATTTAGAATAAATTGCGAAAAATGTAAGAAAATTGAAAAGAATTTGATGAAATGCCGAAGATTCAAGGCGAGTTTGAAAGACTTCAGGGTGCATTTAAAGAAACTACCGAAAAATTCAAAAAATTGAGTATAATTGAGTGAATTTAAAGGAATTCAAGAGAATTAAAAAAGATTCAGGGTAAATTCACAAAATTCAAGACAATTTAACGGAATTTCACAGAATTCATGATAAATTGATATGAATTTTAAGTGAACTTAAGAGAATTCAATTGAATTGAAACAAAAATTGTAATGCAAATTTTGCATTGATTTCAGTAAAATTGGAGTGTATTTAGAATAATTCAAGGGCATTCACGAGAATTCGATTAAATTCATGCTATAATAAAAAAAGTTAAAAAATTCAAGTGAATAGAACATTTTTTAAATCCAAGAAAATTCCAATGAGATCAGATAAATGGAAGTGAATAAAATTTTCGAATAAGAATCGAAAAAAATACATAAGAATTCAACACGGAAAAAAAGGCTTTGTCATTTTAACAATCTAATAATTTGTTACTGAAAATAATGTTGTTTTATCAAATGACATGATTATATTGAAAAATAAAACATAGTTAAAATAACAATGCCAACTTTGTTAATTCCATAACAAAACCTGCTTACTGAAATAACAAACTCACATTGTTACCATGAAACCAATTCATAACTAACAAAGTTATTTGTTACTCTGACAAACAGGATTATTTGTTACATTAAACATTATTTATTAAAATTAAAAATATTTCTTAATAATTATATATTATAATATATAAACAAATAACTTTGTCACTGTTACAAAGATTTTCCTAACAATGCCAACTTTGTTAATTTAACCCATTTTTTTTAATAGTCCGATCTTTACAAATTTATTTTGTTGAAGTATCAATTTTTTTTTACATTGACAAAGTATTTTTTTCCGTGAAGGAGAATTTAAAAGTCTTCGTCCATTAAAAAATGTAAATTTCATTGAATTGAAAGGATTTCAAAGGAATTTCAAAGAAGCGAGGGTGAATTGAAAAGAATTCAAAGGAATTAAAAAAAAAACTCAATAAAATACAGAAATCCTTTATGGCTTCTCTATTGTTATTTATTGAAGTAAATAGCGATCTTATCTAGCGACTTTATCTTAAAAAGTGAGTGAAAAGCGATTTAAGAAAGATAAATGAATAGTGAAAGCTATGAATACAAATAAAAATAAGCTTGAATTATTTCCCTCAGTATATATATTTATAAAATACAAAAGTGACTATAAAAGTAACGCTACACCGAAAAAACGATATTCTAATGTTAAGAGTGTCATATTCTTACACGCATATTCTTAGTAATATTCTTAATGAAGTGAGCGAAATTTTCAATTTAAGAGTATCTTCTAACCAAAGGACGAAATGCGCCTTGCTCTATCCAAACGTTTCTTTTAATGTTTTGTGCGACGTGCTTTTCGATCAGTTTTTCGAATTCGTAATAAGTGAGAAGCTCGAAGAAATGCAACCAATTCTAAGGATAAGTCGCGTGTGCATATCCATCTGCTTCTCTTTACCGAAAAGTCTGATGTGACAGTGAGGTTGAATACCGTTGTACCACACCGAGACATAACCTCTCTACATTATTTATTCGTTGGCGTATGATATCAAACTTTTCTCACTTTAACGTTCTCTGAGAAGGGAAAGAGATAGAGTTAGAGATGTGCACATGCAATTTATCCTCAGAATTGGTTGCATTTCTTCGAGTTCGTCACTTATTATACAATTACTGCGACAGATTTCGGATGCAACTATTCTTAAACTTAGTGGGGAATTCTTACAATTAGACAAGCATATATATTCTTAAGGTAAGAGGGCCTTCATCGTACATTAAGAATATATTCTTGGCGCCTATTTAGGTTGCAAATATTCTTAAACTTAGTGGGAAATTATTAAAATTAGAATATCGTTTTTTCGGTGTAGTTACTTCTTTTGCAACGCTAACTTAGGAAAAGTTACATTTTGAAACAGTAATAATAACTAGTTACACTTGAAAAGTAATTTACCCATCGGCCATGAGGGATACTTATACTATTTTTAACATTTATAAAACAGTTTGGCACTCACATTATGAGTATAAATTGAGATAAATCTTTTTTAGTTTAATTTTTAAACTTATTTTAATCTCTGGAATGTGTATTAATGAATTGTATGAGTAAAACAGGTGGATCTGAAATCCATTGCGCCTAGTATTCAGAAATTATTTCTCCAAGTGTAATGTATACTAGAAGATTTTTAATTTGTAATAGAGAATTAAAATTTTTTTATATTGTATATGAGGTAATGAGGATGGCGGGATTGATCCGGATGGGTGCGCCATCGTTCTTCAGGAGTAGAAGCTTTTGAAAGTCGGTATGGCCCAGCGTCGGTATAGTAGGGATCTAATCTATCATGACTGGTATTACCTGCGCGTATGTTGGCGTATGATATCTATTCCTGTTGTGTTACCATACCCATGTGATAAATCGCACAAAGTTCATGATATCCTCTACAGATGGCGCGTAGAACCAATTCTATGTAAATCAGCCCTTTCAACTACCGTCGTTACTTTGAACTAGTTGCAAATATTCAAATGTTCTCCCTATTCTAACAATTCGAAACAACTCTTGTAACTTTTATATTATTCTATTTGAAAATTGTTCCCAGATTATTTCTGGAAAATGTTTTTTATTATTGTCAATTATAATGCTGTATGAAATAAGAAAACGGTATAACTTCATTTCAGATTTGGTCCCCCGTTTCAGAATTCTTTCCAATATGTTTAAATAGAAAACAATTATGAATCAGGTAACAATTTTCCCCTGATTCATAATTGTTGTCTATTTTAATATATTGGAAACAATTGTGGATCGGGGGACCAAATATAAAATATAGTTACCGCTTTATTGTTATGCACGGCAGTAAAGGTGATGCGATACTTTAGAAATAATGAGGTTGGTCTCAACATGTTGCTTAAAAATCTTCCTAATAATATGCATATATTACAAAAAAAAGAGGTCTTTATTCTCGTGCATTCAAAACACTAAAAATAATCAAGGGGTCTCGCTCACCCGTAAAGTCGAAATGCATCGGCGGTCTCCGATCGCAGATTCAGCTCTTTTTGGTATCACTAACAGAACTACGTTGGGAATTATGGAGCAATAATCGTATAAGGAAAAAATGTCCCGTAAAAGTCTTCGACCCTTAAACGAATCTCCAGGCGAGAGATAATCGTGCGAAGCCACGTCACTGAAAGGGTCACATATCCATAGCTAATTTCGTATTACGTTACAGTATAATTATATTCCTTCAGAATGAAATGCAATATGGATTTTACAAAAGCGGTTCCCCTAATCCGAAGTCCGTGTAAACGCCTCCGATTCGGTCCAGCCAGACCACACGCACTACACTTTAGCGACGCGGATTTAGCCCAAATGACCTAAAAGGCCCTAAGGAGCTGATATTTGCAGGAACAAATTACAAGAACTGTCAGTAGTTAGGACTCTGCTGATTCGAAAATCAGCCAATTATAGATGGGCGCGGCTCCTTTCTATACTTTAGCTATAATAACTTATACGACTAATGTATACACCGTTGCCAAACTTTTGAATCCTTCCTTGCCATGTCAGGTCAGTCATTAGAGTAAGCAGGGTCTATTTTACAAAGAATTCACAACTGCAAACTCTGTTTTTACTTCTCTCCGTTTCTTAAAAAAAAAAAAAAAAAAAAAAAAAAAAAAAAAAAAAAAAAAAAAAAATAACGAGGCGTTGATATTGATAACTCCTGACGTCAGAGGTATACTTGTTCTCAAGTCACACGAAGCCTCCTGCAGTTAATTGATTTCTTCGAAACATCATCGAATCAATCTGAACTTACTGAAGTTTCCTAAAATCACTGAAATATCCTTTAATTATAGTCCAGGCATCTGGTACTTGTTCACAGTATTAAGAAGTTGATGCGCGTCTTTTTTGCTGAGACGATGCACTGAACCACCCTATTTCATACAAAACCTATAACTCTGAATTTCTTATCTGTACTTTGGAATCTGTTAATTTGAGGAAAAAATGTTCTGGATTTTAATTAAAGTATAGACGCAATTTCAAGTAATTCTAAAAAAAACAAAGGAAATGACCTTAGTTTGTGGGAAAAGTTACGTAAATGATGCCAGAGAAGAAGTTGTTGTGCAGGAAATAGTACGAAAATCTAAAAAATGTATAATCTTCTAGCCTGCATGGATCAAGAGTTAAAACTCTAAAAAAACACCATTTTTTTGTCATTTTGAACCTTTTTTGCCAAAAAAGTTTTTTTTAGACAGCTCGTTTCGTGCTATATATATCACACTATTCAATGCAAGCAGAGTTTATTTATTACATTCTCATTCTAATGAGAAGGTATTGGTTTTATGCAAAATTTGACTCCACGTTTTGAATCTCCACGTTTTGAGATCCCCTGAGCTAGAAAAAAAGGTTTTTTACCAAGGTGTCTGTAGTCTGTCTGTCTGTCAGTCTGTCTGTCTGTAGTCTGTTTGTCTGTCTGTCTGTAGGCACGATAACTTTCGAAAAAATAATCAGATTGGGTTGTGCTTTAGCACACTTTTTTAGGGCCTAAAAAGAAAGAACAAGTTCGTTAACCAACTATTTTGGATAAAAATTCAAAAAGTGAGCACTTTTTGAAAATTTTTGAGACCATTTTTTTCAAAATTCAAAAATTCTATGTACGGCTATTCATAGTACTCTAAAACTCGAACAATTTATCCTAATGACTTTTTCGGATAAAAAGAAAATTACCAAGCGTAGAACGCAAGGTTCAAATGATTTCCAAATCACATATCGAGCGCGAAGCGCGAGTGTCTGGATGAGAATGTGTTCCTTAAGGTCGATAGAACCTTGAGTAAATAAAGTTTCATTTCATTCTAAAATAAAAACAAATTTAACAATCACTTCACATGTAGAGGTTTTGATAATTTTATAATATTTGCAAATAAACTTTTTCTTTCCATCAAAGTCGAACACGAAGTTCAAAAATCTAGAGAAACCGAGCGTAAAGCGCGATTTAAATACGTCCGAGCGCGTAGCGCGAGGTGAATATATAATCGAGCGCGAAGCGCGAGATAAATATATGATCGAGCGCGAAGCGCG
>CAKNXH010060066.1:293578-333730 GCA_932178445.1 Andricus quercusramuli | reverse complement strand
ATCGAGCGCGAAGCGCGAGATAAATATATGATCGAGCGCGAAGCGCGAAATCCAACAGTCGCGCGCCCTAGGCGCGCTCAAACTTGCGAGCTGCGCGCAAAGCGCGTGATGAGAATGTGCCCGCGAGGCGAGCAGATTTTTTTCTTTGTGGAAATTACTTTCAAAATATCTGTTGTTATAAAGTGAATGACGAACAAATATAAAGCAACTGTTATAAGATTGTTTATTCATTATTCATAAAAAATGTTACGGAAGGGATCAGTTTTACAACGTTGATTTATTTTATGTTAAAAGTGCCAGAAATTGATAAACTAATCACCGCAGAGAAAACAATTATTGTTAATTGTTGATAATAAATGAATTATAAAGAAACTATGACATATAGACGGGATAGAAGACGCTTTAAAGGACTATTTTAAAGAATTATTAGGAGGTGGGGATATAGGCATAGGGCAACAGAACTGTGACATAGAAAATAATGCATTAGCAAAACCCAATTGAAAAAGTGTGTGTCACTGAGGCTAGAGATATAATTAAGAACATAAAAAATGGTAAGGCTGCTGGTGTAGATATTATTAGCTCTGAAATGCTTAAATAGAGTTGCGATTACATACCTGACAGGTTTTGCGAATAGATAAATTTATGTATCCAGACGGGAGCAATCCCAGACGATTGAAGAAAAGCGATTATTGTACCAATATACAAAAGAAAGGGAGATGAAAGCAACTGCAATAATCACAGAGGTATCAGCTTACTGAGTATAAAATATACTAAAAAATACGTATTCGTAGGGTAATGAAACTTACAGAAGAAAAGATATGAGAAGTCCAACGTGGATTTATGCCAGGAACCTAGCCAGTTAACCTAGAAAAAGCATTTGACAAGGTAAACAGAAATAAACTTTAGGAAGTCCTTAAAAAGTACGGAATCAATGGATGGCTCCTACAAGCAATACAAACAATATAATGCAGGCACTAAAACGAGTGTAAGGGTTAATGGGGAACGTGGGTTAGTTTTCTCAGATGAAAAGATTGTTATGGGAGATTCAATCGAGGACTTGCAAAGAATGTTAAATAAACTTAATACAAGGATGAAGAACATGGGCCTCAAAATTAACGTAAATAAAACAAAAGTCATGATGTTTGAAGAAAAGATGAGGAAACAATGTGCAACATTGTCCTAAATGATGAAAGATTAGAACAAGTTGAAAAGTGCGTATATCTGGGTAGCCTATTCACTAGCGACGGAAAAATAGATGGGGAGTTAGATAGACGCATGAATGAGGTTAAGAAGGTTATCGGTAGAGCAGGGTCCATTCTCAGAAATAAAAACATATCAAAGACAGCTAAAATGGTCATAGATAATTCTATATCTGTACCGACTGTACTATACGGTAGCGAGACATGGTCATGTCAAGAAAAGGACAAGGGTAGAATTAAAGCGATTGGCATGAAATCTCTGCGCACAATATGCGGAAAAACACTGATGGACAAAGTGCGGAACAAGATAATCCTCAAAGAATGTGGTACAGGAGAGACACTAGTTGACATATGGGAAATAAATCACCCGTGCAGAAATCGCCAAGTTTCTTCCCGGTTCCAGACTTGGGCCAGACTGGGGGCCCCTAGCCTGGATCTAGCTCGAATTTTACAATGGCTCGAGCTTGGGCCCAGCTAGTGTCAAAGTTCCAAAAATTGACGACAGATGGCGTAGTACTATTCCCTTTGTTTCCTTATTACTTGCGAGTGTTGAGTGTAAATGTGTGAGTGATTGAGAATAGTAGTGATGCTGCTGATTGATGATGGTCGATGAACAAAATACAAATCATCATTGAAGTTAAATTGATAAAAATGCCTCAAATAAAAAGCACTCTAAAAGACCAGAGGCATCGAGCACTCGTCAGTATCCCATATTCACGCGGTGAAAGTGCAAGTAAGTTCTTATATTAATTCTAAATAATATTTTTACATCAAGATTACACGTAACTTCTAACCTCAAATTGAGAAAAATTTTTCGTCGAATTATCAAGTGTAAAAATGTTGTTAATTTATGTAATTATGTTTGACTTAGATTTATAAAACAAATATGGCGGACGTAAATTAAAAAATTATAGTATATAGATGATGATGACGCAGAAAGGTGGTAGAAATTTAGGACGCGCAAATCGAATGAGTGACTTTTTGAATTGACGTTTTGATTTTTTTTTCGATTTTTAAATATTACATATTCATTTGTTAACTTTAAATTTGAATAAAAAAATTTCTCCTTAATTTCGACTTTTAATTTAAAAATTAAAAATGGCTAGGAATCGATAATAAACTAGGGCCAAGCCTGGGCCAATACTGGGCCAAGCTGGGCGATCGAGCCTGGCCCTGGCCAGATTTGGCGTTTCATTCAAGCTTGGCCCAGGCTAGATCGCCAGGCCAGGGCCTAGTTTTGCCAAGCTTGGGCCCTGTTTGGGCCATGACCAAATTTCTACACGGGTTAAGGTGGTTCGGACATGTTGAAAGAATGAAAGATGAACGACTGACCAAACAAGCGTATAAAGGTAAAGTAAGTGGCAGAATGCCCAGAGGTAAGCCGCGGAAAGAATAGTTAGAATGTGTGAATGAGACGCTAATTCAAAGAGACATAAGAAGCCATAGAAACACGAGAGCTTGCATGGAAAAATGCATGGACGTGAAGGAAGCTAGAGTCGTATGCCAGGACAGAAAAGTGTAGCAACAAATAGTTTGTAAACAGTGTGGCAATAGAGTGAATAACTAGAGAGATTGATCAGCAACTTGGGTATCCATGTGGAAAAATTTCGTGGCGCTGTACTTTTTCTGTCTAGTCCGCCTTGAGTCGACACTGGCGCACCACAGGCTGACTGTCCAGTGGCTAGACTGGGATGTAACGCTTGGATCGACTAGTTTCTAGACAGATCGGCTATTTTGATAAAAAATATTGAATAATTAAATAATATAATTATTTTTTATATCATGAAAGTCCAATATATGTATTGTGTATTGTAATTTCCTAAATCTTCTATTAAAAAATGATTATCTTCTAAAATCACCTCTGTAATTTTTGTTCAAGTCCAAACCGTGAAAAATCTGGAGACTAGCTAAAATCTGGACAATATTTATATACATATTCAAATTTGTAACGAACTCCTAGGTAGCGCCAAGATTGGGACTAGACAAAAGAAAGGTTTGAATCAAACACGTAGCCAAACTAGACAGCGCCAGTGTAGCGCCAGGCTAGTATTACTAGTGTTGCGAAACGTACGTGTCATTCAATTAAATAACACGAGAATTCTAGATCAATCTAAAATATCTATACCTTACACCTATATGCCTATCTATCTTATACCTATATATCCATCTGCACGCTACAGTTTTCCAACCGAGCAAGTCACTCCTACCCCGAAAGGGAAATGGCTTGATGGTATAATAATAATAACCTAATAATAATAATAATAATCAATTGGGATACGACAATGAATGAGGAATTGATGCGTCTCTATTATGAAAGTGCGAAGTTTGAAACATCACGCAAAAAAGGACAAAATTTCAGAACGAAATTTGCCGCAAAGTATCCTCAAATAGAGAAAGTCGCATTAAGAGATCTTATCGCTAAGGTGAAGGACATCAGGACTAACCTACTCATCTCAGAAGATCAAGCAATGGAGATTAAACAGCAGGTTGATTTGGAGTGGAAAAACAAAGGCAATGAACAGCAGTTAGAGGAAGCCGCGTCACACGAACAAGCAGTGGAAATTGATGTTCTTCCTCAACCTGGTGATGATCCAGCACCACCACATCCTCCGGAGGTAGATGGCCTAATACAACCAGCGCCAGAAGCAGAGGTTCAACAATCAAGGAGGCGATTAAAATGGACATACCATATTATAAGAGATGTGATGCGCTCTAATTTTTTGGCAAAGAAAAGTGGGCAAAGTGTAAGGAAAGAACATCATCGTCTCTTCTTACTTACGTACTCAGAACTAACCACAAGAATAAATGAGCAAAATCTAGCAGATCAAAAACGCTCAATATCTGTAAACAAATTGCTTTCGGCTGTTGAAATAGCTGCCATCGAAATGGAAGTGGAACAGCAGCTTCCTATTGATGAACTTCCATTGGAAGATGTGGACAACGAGAACTTGATTGCAGCTGGAGGCATAGGTGCTAGGGATAATGAACATCAAGTATCGGATGGACTAGAACCACATCCGGACATTATAAACGATGATATAAACAGCAATATCCCAGAAAAACTACAGCACCTTGAAAGGAATTTTGGTCATGTTTTACTAGAGTTCTGACATGTAGAACCAACACAAAGGCATTCACTGTCCAAGATGAACATGACAAATGATCTGCGTGCACTAATCGAACACCTGAACAGCAATGTTTTACCTATGCATTTGAATGCAACACAAAATGCGTTAGAGGTGCAAACTCTTGTATACTGTGCAGCTGTGGAAACCGTTATAACGTTGGGCCGCAGAACTAGGCCTATAAATTCAGTCTTCGCCCCAAGACAGGAGCGAGATCCACCGTGGAAGATCGGGTTGGATATGGATGTCAGCAAAGTAAGGTGCAAATTGGGTCGACTGACTCAATATAAGAAAGGAAATCGAACCAGAATACACCATGTTACGTTATGATACACCATGTTATTAAAATCATCCACCCTCGGTACATCGAGACATTGACTCCAGCAATATTGGATGAGATTATAGACTCCCAGCGGCAGAGAATTGACGTTCTTACTGCTAGACTGCGTCGGTACAAGAAAAGTAGTGCAAGAAGGCAACAAAATCGAACCTTTCAGGCAGTTGAAAGAAGGTTGTATCGTGAACTGAGTGTAAATCAAAATAACCAAGAAGACACCGAAGTCCCTCAATTGGAAGACATGACTAACTATTGGTCATATGTTTGGGGAAAAACTAACAGAAGCAATTTGGACACTGCGTGGTTCCAACTAGAGAAAGCAAGAGCAAGCAATAACCCTGAAATGGAGCTGACGAACATCACAGCTTTAGATGTTTCAGCGGTTTTGAAAAAAGCATGTAACTGGAAAGCTCCAGGTCCGGACATGGTGCACAATTTCTGGTACAAGTACCTGACTAGTGTGCATCCTGCGTTGGCACGTTGTTTTCAGAAGATCATCGAACATCCAGATCTGATGCCAAGCTTCATGCTGCAGGGTACTGCGTATATGTTGCCTAAAAAAACAGACGCTCAAAATCCATCTGAATTTCGACCGATAGCCTGTCTTCCAACAATATATAAATGTCTTACAGCTATCATAGCAGATAAGGTATATGCTCACTGCGACGAGAATGACATCCTTACAGAAGAACAAAAAGGATGTTGTAAAAACTCCCGAGGCAGTGAAGATCTAGTCACCATAGACGCTGTTGACATGACGCAAGCTCGTAAACACCAAAGGAACTTGCACATGGCATACATTGACTACAAGCAAGCGTTTCCTTCCGTACCACATGACTATTTGCTTGAAGTCTTAAAAGTATACAAAATTTGTCCACGCATCATTGACTTCCCAAGTCGTGCGCTGATGCTTTGGGGTACAAGAATCAAGTATTCTGATCATGGACAACTAAGGATAACTAGATCAATACGCATTAAGACGGGTATATTCCAAGGAGGCTCCTTCAGTGCATTATGGGTCTGTTTAGCGTTGAACCCACTGAGCAAAACTTTAAATAGCATGTCTCATGGGTTCCGAGTAAATGATAATGAGGATGGTCATCAAGTGACCCATCTTCTATACATGGATGACCTGAAGATATACGCTAGTTCGGACGAGAAACTGCAGCAAGTGATTGATGTTACAAATCAGTTTTCCAATGATATCAACATGGAGTTTAGACTAGATGAATGCCGAACAGTGCATTTAACCAGAGGAGAATTAGGGACCGCAGAGATAGAGAACGATTTCGGGAATGACATCGAGGCAATGGCTGAGGGCGAGTCATATAAATACCTAGGCATTCTCGAATCTAAGGGTATTCAGCATACGATAGTTAAGAAAAGCCTAACGACTGCAGAGGCATTGTAGATGTCAGAAAACTGTGTGAGTCACAAGTTACACAGTTGCGAGACTATTTTAACAGCAAGCGAGATGTTACGCTTTACAACACCATCTGTAAAGCGGATCTTGACTACACGCCCATGAATTTGTCCTCAGAGGAGGCCTTGAATATCAGGGCAGAAACCATAGAGGAATTAGAAACGCAATGGAGACAGGAAGCCATCCACGGCGAACACCCCAAAACGTTAGATCAATATGAAGTGGATAGTGAGACATCCAATATTTGGCTAAGAAAGGGAGTCCTGTATCCAGAAACGGAAGGATTCGTCATTGCGATTCAGGATAGGATTTTCAGCACCAGGAATTATCGCAAACACATGTTACATCAAGACGTGGTTGACCGGTGCCGATTATGTGGAGATACGAACGAATCCATCGAGCACATTATTGATGGTTGTCGCGTAATGGCTCAAAGAGAATATACGCACAGACATAATGATGTGGCGGGCATTGTACATCAACAACTTGCTTTAGACCTAGGACTCTTAACAGAATGGATGCCTTACTATAGATACATTCCAATGTCCGTTTTAGAAAATGGAGATTACATCTTATATTGGGATGTGACTATCCAAACGGATCATTACATCCGAGCGAATCGACCTGACATCGTGATGCGAGAGAAAAAAGGTGGAAGAGTCTACATCATCGACATTGCTTGTCCGCTTAACCGAAATTTGCAGGCAACCTATACAACCAAGATTCGTAAGTATAGCGAGCTAAGGCATGAAGTAAAGGCAATATGGAGGAATGTGAAACATGCATCTATTCATCCTATTGTGATCTCGGCTACAGGCAATGTGCACGCAAGATGCACTGAACATCTTGAACATTTAGGAGTCAGTAGGGTACTGGCGGCAGCTCAGAAGGCGGTTTTATTAAAAACCTGTCGCATTGTAAGAAACTTCCTAGACCATCAGGAAGCAAGTGACTAAGAACCCATGGCGTGATACATGGTAGCTCTAAGAAAGCATCCAGAGGCGAATGTTGTCACCTTCAACACTCACGGCCGCTGTGTATAACAGCGGCAAAGAAAAACTGCAAACTACACCATGCTCCTAATTTTGTACCTACAACATCATCGTAAATGATTTCAAACATCGTATTAAAATAACTTATAACATCCTCATCTCATCAGTCACTTGACTTAGTCCGTGGCTATGACGAAAAATCGTGTTCACCCGAGAAAAAGTTTGAAAAAAAAAATAATTACATAATTATATGCTATTATATAATTATATGCTATTGATGAAAACACTACTTAATTAATTAATTAACTTATTTATTGAATGGTTGACTGATATATTACTTAGTATCAGGCGATGAACAACATCGTAAAAACTTGACAATTATTTTGTAATTGTTTTTTTGCTTTGTACTTCCATAGTATTTCAAAAACAATTTTCAATTTCCTATTAGGTAAAGCACTAAAAAAAGTGCCTGGTAATTTATCAGTCAATCATTTCTATCAGTCAGTCAATTATTTTTCATTAGTTTTCTCATCAACCATGCATAATGGCCTAATTAATTTGTTCACATATTCTTTTACTGTCAACAATCACCAATAATTGTTTCCTCTGTGATGTTTAATTTATTAATTTTTGGTATTTTTATCATAAAGTAATACAACGTTATAAAAATAATCTCTTCAATAGCATTTTTTATTAATAATGAATAGACAATGTAATGCCAGTTAATTTATATTTTTGTCTTATTTCACTTTTGACGAGAAATTTTCTGGGAGTTATTTTCACAAAGAAAATACTTAAAATATGCACACAATTGATAGTATAAAGAGTATTGTTTGAACAATGGTTGAACAATTCATTGTTTTTCAACGTGAAACAAGAAAAAAGTGTAGTTTTAATAAACTACAAATGCATATGTGTCTACCCAGGCGGAAAAATTATATATAATTTATATATAGTGTGAAGTATTATATATAATATTCATTTGTTTTATATAAAAAATGTATAAAACAAATGAATATTATATATGAAACTTCACACTATGTATAAACTATACATAATTTTTTCGCCTGGGTAAAAATAGTTAAAAATATGAAAAGTGGTATTTTTTTGAAGATACATAACTCTTCATCCATGTAGGCTAGAAGATTATATTTCTTTCAGGTTTGCGTATTATTTCCTGCACTACAACTTCTTTTCTGGCATCATTTACGTAGATCTGCCCACAAACGAATTATTTTGAAAAAATTGAACACGAATAATTTGCTCAGAAAATAGGTAAACTAGCTGTGAATTCGATCTCGAGTGTTTCCACTTTGTTTGTATTTATAATTATATGGTGCTCATTTCACGAGCACTTTGCTTCCCGTTATAGCAAATTTATTTGCTTTCTCATAGAGGAAGCATTAGTTATTTTTTTCAATAATAGACAAACCAAAGTCTTCATTTTGCTCAATTTAAAAATAGAAATTTCCAAAAAATACACAATTACAGAATAATACAAAAAATGTTTTAAATACAAAGACAAATCAGACAAATTAAATCTTGCGTTCGAAATAATAATTTTTTGAGCTGGAAAAGGGAAAGGAAAAGTTCTGTCGTACCCTATCCCTTTCCCAGCTTTATGATTTCTTTACAAAAATTGTCAGAATTACTCTATTTGAAAATTTATGATCAAAAAGTCTTTTCTATTCAAATATGCGTCAACTTTGAATTATTTCGATGAAAAAAGTTTTCCTGTTTAAAACTGATGATTCAGATATTATAAATGAGCATAACTTCCCTAATCTTCAATAAAGTGTATTATTATTATTATAGATCAATCTATTTTCCTCGAATCAAGAAATCTTTTCCGTTCTTCCATCAACTTTGAATTATGTTAGTGAAAAAAGTTTTACTATAAAAAACCGTGTTTTAAAATATTATGCATTACCATAGCTTCCTTACTCTTCAATAAAATTTATCAATATTATAGGTCAATCGATTCGACTCGAATCAAATCATTTTTCCTGTTCTTGCATCAACTTCAAATTATATTAATGAAAAAAGTTTTACTATAAAAAACCGATTTTCAAAATCTATAAATTACGATAACTTTCCTACTCTTTGATAAAATGTATTGATATTATAGATCAATCGATTCGTCTCAAACAAAGGAATCTTTTATATTCTTACATCAACTTTGAATTAAGCTAATGAAAAAAGTTTTACTATAAAAAACCGATTTTTAAAATATTATTGAGTGCTTAAAAAATGCAATAAATATTTTTAGAAATCCTTCGATCAGTTTCAACATATTAGTGAGGAAAATAAGTTCTCCAAATTTCATCAATTTATCTGCAACCGTTTTCTAGTTACCATGTTCACAAAACAGCATGACATTCACACACACACACACATCCGGACAATTGCTTAGAACATTGTATTAGACATTTTTAAACAAGGGAGGGTTTAATTAAATGAATTGAAAATGTTTGGAAAATGTTACCATTCCGAAGTTTCCTCTAGGAGGAAGCAAAAGTGGTCAACTTTGGCAAGCTACAACTTATGACCTATTGGGTCTAAGTCATTACTTTTTCTTATAATCACTTGAAATTTCATCTACTTTAATTTTAATCCAGAAAATATTTTCCTAAAATTCGTCTCTTTTTTGGAAAAAGTCCGCGTTGTTTGAAGAGTCATAACTCGGCACCTGTTAGAGATAGAAGTTTCTTTTTTTACTTTCTCAGAATTTTCTCTAGTGTAATTTCGCTGTAAGCATTCTGCTCTAAAATTCAATGGGGCGAGCTAGTCAACGCGGATACGGATTTTTCATCAGGGCCCCTCAATAAACCGTTCTAGCAAAAAGCGCGTATTACCTACTTAATACGGTGAAAAGGCCTTTTTTCACACGAGATGCCTGTACTATTACTGAAGTATCCTGAAATCATTATAATGTATCCTAAAGTGACTCGAAATCTTCTGACATCAGTTGAAATATTATATAATAATGAGGAAGCTCATTTTTCTCTCAGGTGTAAGATGGTTATACCCTACTATGTCGAAGGCCTTTTTGTTGAGAATTGAATGCGATCAATTGATCTGATAAGAACAGTATGCATCATTTGACATATTGTGTAAAGCCTGCGGTTCGTTACCCCACCATCCATGTATTGTGTTCCAGCTAAGTATACGTGATAAGAGGACCTACAGCTCAAGGTGGGATCTAAATAATCAAAAACTCGGTAAAAATACATAGACATTTTTTTAGAGGTACCGACTCTGGGATCAAACTCTGGAACTCTAAAGACTAATGAGAATTCCGAGCGTCTAACCGCCTGAGCGGTTCTTTCCGTCTACATTGAAGCTCCTATGTTTTTGCTCACTTTTGACATCTTACAAAATGTTCTTCAACATGAAGTTGTTCCCCTTGCATGGAAATTCTTTATCATTCATTTTCAATTTATTCATTTTTCACTGTGGGAAATTCGGATGTAGTTTAAAAATCCTAATGTGACAATGATTTTTTTTACGATCACTTTAAATTTCACTTAATAATGCATGATGTGATACTTATTATTAATATATTTATCATCTTCGAAATTTACATAAATTCAATTTTAGATGATAGGTTTGCTTGCACAATTATAAAACAGTTTATTTTTTGAGGGCTTATATTGAAACTAAAGTTTTTTACTTCAAAAGCTTAAATTCGAAAATTTGAGAAATTTCTCATTAAAAGCCTTGATAGCCAATTTTTGTTTTTAGAATTTTTGATTCAAATATTCAAAATTGTTTGGTTTCAAATTTAGTTATAAATTTATTAATTTTATATTTCAATACTTTCGTTTGCTTTATTTCAATTCAATCCTACGAAATTGTTATAGTGGCTCAATTTTCAGTTTAAAGAGTTTGTAATTGGGCAACTTTGAATTGAATTCCTCTAGAATAAATTCAAAAAATTGACAAATTGAGAAAATAATTGCAAAAAATCAATCCTTAAAAATTAGAAGATTTTACAACCAGGCATTGAAAAGTTTATAATTTTTTATTCAAAAATATTCAAAAATATTTAATATTTCAAACTTAATTCTTAGAAAACGATTTCAAATATAAAAATTGTGCAATTTCAAACATTGGAATCATACATAGCAATCTGGTTGTGTGATCTATTCTTTAATGTTTAATTGTCAATGCACTGTCTTAAATTTGTCTAATTGGTAACTCAGGGTTTAAAAAAATATATAATCATTTAAAACTGAAAAATATTTGATTTGAAAAATTCAAGAATGACCGTCTGTAAGGCAACCAAATACATGTTTTTAAATTTTGACGGCTTTATAATGATAAAAATGAATATAATATATTCATTTTTATCATATTCATATTTATTGTGCGAACATTTTAGGAAATGGTTAAAAATACATAAGGGTACATCTTTCTGCCTCACTAGAGTTTTTATACCGTTTAACTAATGCAATTTCATTAACCCTTAAAGGACACACCTCCACATATACCTCCAGATATTTTGGCTGGAAAAAAATCATGATTGATGTCGAAACAGTATAACATAGGAAAAATATATCTCCAAAGCCTCAGTGATAATTTAACTATTCGAAAAAAGTACTTGAAGAAAAACGTGGACAATCGGGAAAAAATCGGAAAGCCCGTGGGCTCACAGGGCCCCCAAGTGTCCTTCAAGGGTTAATTCGATTTTAGACAGAGACAGACGTGCCCTTATATATTTTAAACCATTTTCCAAAATTTCAGCAGAATATATTCATTTTTCTAATTATATTACATTATACCATTAAGCCATTTCGGGGTAGGCGTGACTCAAACCGCCGAGTATAATAACGTGTCACCTGATAGATGTTTATATGCGTCCTTAAAATCAAACTGGATGAAAATTCTATTCTCTGAAATTGACACATTCAGTAATTTAATAATTTCTCAATTTTTAATGATTACAATTTCATGGTTCTGAATTTTCACGTTGGACACTCAATTTACTATTTTCCCTTTCATAAGTTTTAATTTTGAAATTAAAATGAAAATGGTTGAATTTTGAAAAGTATATAATAATTAACCATTTGAAAAATGTTAAGTTGCAAACGATATAAATTTACTTACATAAAATAAATGAAATTTGTACGGGTTCGATTAGAAATAAGATACAGTATGACAATTTTTGGCAACTAACATTTTTCTCCAATTTAAAATGAAATTCGAGTTCCATTACGTTGCAACGTTTCAGAGTAGAAATTTTTTGATTTGTAATGTTTCACATTGGAAACTACTTTTTATTTTTAACGTTTTTTTTTAAGAATACAATTTTAAAGATTTATAATTGAAAATTTGAACAGTGAAAATGACAGTGAATTGATTAGTTCACTTTATAAACATTTGTCGAATCCACTTTAATTTTTTGAATATAATAATAATAATTCAAAATTCATAATTAAAATGTCAAAATTTAAATTTCACATTTGGGCTTGGATATTTCTCGACTTTGGTGTCAAGTAGACATTGCACAGGGACACCGTATTCTTTCTAACATATGGACCTAAGAATATTTTTGAGTCTATAAATTTGAAGGGTCTCGTCAATTACTCTTACATGTGTGAAGGAATAAAAGATGAAGTAAAAAAATAAGGAATTTATACAACTTAATTTTGAAAGAAAGTGACTCTGCACTGCGCTGGTTTTTCGCTAACTTCGCATTCATGGGTAGCGATGTTGTTTCGATGCGCTGTTACTGCTTTCTTTGCACTCATAGGACGGCAATGATATTACCCTGCGCTGCGTTATTGCTGACTCTACACTCACAGGGTGGCAATGATATTACACTTGGCAGCGTTTTCGCTACCTCTGCATTCATAGCAGGGGGGGGGGGAGTATTACACTGCGCTTCGTTGTCTCTGTGTCTGCACTCACGGGGCCGCGATGATATTCCAAGGAACTGCATTGTAGCTGACTCTGCACATACTGGGCAGCGAAGATGTTCCCCTGCACTGCGTTATCGCTGTCTCTGCATTCACGGTACGGGGGTGATATTATACGGCACTTCGTTATCGCTGAATCGGTTGTCATGAGGCGGTGATGATATTCCAATGCGCTGCGTAGTAGCTGACTCTGCACTCAGAACGCATCCCACGGGATATTCATCGCGAACGCGTAAGTGCAAAGTCAGCGATAATATATAGCGCAGTGCAGCATTACCGCCGCCCCGTGAATGCAGAGCTAGCCACAATGCAGCGCAGTGGAATATCATTGCCGCCTCGTGAGTGCAAAGTCAACGATAACGCAGCGCAGTGGAATAACATCGCCTAACCGTGAGTGCTGTCAGCAGAAGCGCAGCGCAATACAATAACATCATGGCTTGTAAATACGGAGTTAGCGATAATGGAGTGCATTGGAATATGCCACCCTGTGAATCCAGTATTTGAAAAGTATACTTTGCTAGTTATAACTTCTGATTTGGAACATTTTAAATATTTTAATTTATGTAAACTTTGTGTACTTGTATTTGTTTCTGTTAATGTAAGGCAAGTAAACTAAACTGCGAAAGAAAAGACCAATACATATTCACGAAATTATCCATCTAGGCTCTTTATACCCTCTTTATATAAATCCAGTGATTTAAAACCCTTATTTCTTCACTTCAATTTTTATTTCATCCCCTGTTGTCTACATATTTTTTCAAAAATCTCATGTTCCACATTTATTAACTGCTAATCATAAAGATGAGGTATTCAAATTGAAAACTTAGCTAATTTATTTTGCAATCCTAGGGCACGTATCTTGCACTTCATAATTTTACTTATTATATTTATTATACCATTAAGACATTTCCCTTTCGGGGTTGGCGTTACTCGCTCGGTAAGGAAAAGTGTAATGTGAGGTAAGAGGTATAGATTTTTTAGATTAATCTAGAATTTTCGAGTTATTTATTTAAATGACACGTTCGTTCCGCAAAACTGCTCCGACTCAGGTTACTGATCAATCTCTCTAGCGATCACCCCAAGTGAAGAGGCTCACAACGTTGTTATGTGAGATTCCTCACTTGGGGCCATTAGTGTCCAAGGTCTTTGGTTTCAGGTATCATTCACTCTACTGTCACTCTTTTCATAAACTATTTGTCGTCACATTTTTCTGTCCTGGCATACTTCTCTAGCTTCCTTCACGTCCATGCATTTTTTCATACAAGCTCTCGTGTTTCTATGGCATCTTAAGACTCTTTGGATTAAGGTCTAATTCAAACATTCTAACCATTCTTTCTGCGGTCTGCCTCTGGGCATTCTGCCATTTACATTACCTTTATACACTTGTTCCGTCGATAGTTCATCTTTCATTCTTTCAACGTGTCCGAACCATCTTAATTGATTTCTTTCCCATACGTCAACTAGTGTCTCGTCTTTGCCGCATTCTTCGAGGATTATCTCGTTTCTCATTTTATCCATCAGTGTTTTCCCGCATATTGTGCGCAGAAGTTTCATGCCAATTGCGTTAATTTTACTTTTATCCATTTCCTGATAGGTCCATGTCTCGCTACCGTATAGCACAGTTGGTACAAATATAGAACTATGTATTACCATTTTAGCTTTTTTTTATATGTTTTTACTTCTCAGAATGGATCCTGCTCTACCGATAACCTTCTTTTCCTCATTTATGCGTCTATCTAACTACACATCTATCTTTCCGTCGCTAGTGAATAGGCAACCCCGATATACGTACTTATAAACTTGTTCTAGTCTCTCGTTATTTAGGACAATGTGCATATTGTTCTCTCACCTTTTCCTTGAAACACCATGATTTTTGTTTTGTTTACGTTACTTTTGAGGCCCATGTTCTTCATGCTTGTATTCAGTTTATTCAACATTCTTTGCAAGTCCTCGATTGAATCTACTATAACAATCTTGTCATCTGCGAAAGCTAACCCACGTACCCTCACTGTCTCGAGATCTACACCTTCTTCGTCGAAGAGGGCCATTCTTGGACACTTGTCCATAAATATGATAAAGAACCACGAGGACATAACGTATCCTTGTTTCACGCCTTGCATAATATCGAACCAGTCACTCAGTTTCCCATTAACCCCACTTGCTTTACTACCAGCATATATTGTTTGTATTGCTTGTAGGAGTCATACATTGACTCCGTATTCTTTAAGGGCTTCCCAAAGTTTACTTCTGTTCACTTTGTCAAGTGCTTTTTCTAGGTCAACAAATGCACAGAAAACTTTCTTTCTTACTCTCAAACTTTTTCCTACGATCTGTCTTAAGCTAAATATTTTATCTGTACATGATCTTCCTGGTATAAATCCACTTTGGACTTCCCATATACTTTCCTAAAATCACTGTTAATGTTATTTGCAACTTGAAAAAATATATTTTTTATGTTAAAATTATAACCAACTATGAAAAATTATATTTTTCTTAGAAGAAACAAATGTGTCAGCGTGCGACTACGAGGATCCTTGTCTGGAATAGAAGAATGTTGTAAGTCAAAATTAAAGAAACAATTGTGAAGCCCACTTCAAATATTTACACACATAAATTATCGAATTCAATACTGAAGAAACAGTCACATGACCCTCTCTAAGCATTCGTATAAAACATACATTTTCTAACTACAAATGTAACTATTTAAATTTATAAGCTCAAAAATATTTCACATCCACATGTAATTTATACTTGACACCAAATTTGAAAAATATCTAAGTCCAACTGCGATAAACAACGTGCTGCCTATGAAATGTACGAAACAATATATTGTCCTTTGTAAATTAATTTTATAATGTAAGGAACAATATATTTCTACATGTAAGAAAAATGTATGAATGCGCCGTCATCCGCAAAATCTTCTTAAGTCAGTTGATTTCTTGGAAATATCCTGAAACAATCAAAATAATCTGAAGTTACAGAAGACTCCTGAAGTCATTGACATATCACGCAGTCATTGAAGTATTTTAAAATCGTTCAAGTATTCTGAAGGCATTCAAAATCTTTTGAAATAATTTGATTTCTTGAAAATATCCTGTCATAACCGAAAAAAATCCAAAGGTATACTGAAAATGCCTTAAATCGCTGTTATATCTTGATGACACTGAAGTTTTCTGAAGTCCCTGAAGTCCCTGATGGTATTGAAGTATTTTTAAATAAATGAAGTATTTTTAGGTCACTGAAATGCCCTGAAGTCACTTGAAATCTTTTGAAGAATAATTTGATATAATCTGAAGATTCACAAGTTTGCCAAAGTCGCTGAAGTATCCTGTTCGTATCCTAAAGTCAAATTAAATCACTCAATTGTCCTAAAGTCAGTTAAAATCTTTGAAGTAACCTAATTATTTGTTTCATTGGAAATGATTTTTAACCATAGTTGGATGTTCAAAGCTGTGAAAATATAAAAATTATCCTACGTAGATTATACATTGGAGAATAAAAGAGAAGTGCGTGTTGATGCCCTCAAAAAAAGAAGTCTAGTTAGTACAGTGCTGAAAACACTGAAGTCTCATGAAATATTCTGAAGTCACTTCGTTATTCTGAAGTCGCTGAAATATCTTGAAGTATCTTTAAATGAGGAGTGTACAACCGATCAATCAAACTGCCAACCCCTCGCATATAATAATAGGAATAGTAAAAAAAGAAAAAACTATATTTCTCGGTATAAATAGAAAATGCATTAATAACAATCATCAGTTAATGAAATAAAAACCTGGGCTCGTATTGTATTCAAATCCTTCATCATGTTTGAAAGAATTAATTAAAATGGGAAGATGTGCACTGCGACTTTGAATTCTGGAACTGCATATAAACTTTGTCAAAAATCCACCTATAAAATAGGCCCTGGAATTAACATTTCGGATATTGTCAAGAAAAAAATCTTTACGCATCAAAATTAAGAATAAATCCTTCTGAATTTGAATTTTTTCGTGAATGCGACAACGTGCTAGGATGGTTGGATTAAGTTACAATGAAATGAGTAGGCGTGGGATCTACGATCTAGATAAATTAGGAGATACGCAAAACGAACGGAATTTTGCACGAATCTTTAAGGCAATTTGAACAGCAATTTAATGCACGACAAAAAATGCATTTCGTGAGAAGATATAGTTTTTTTATGGGAAGAATGCGAGGCATATCATTTTATTTACAATTTAATTCTGAGGCCGATATCAGATTAGCAGATAAAATTATGACCAGTTTCAAAAACTTGTGCCTTTGAATATGTTATTGGAAAATTTTTGAAAACTATACAATTGCAGAAATAAGAAAGACACACTTTTGTTACTCGACTCGTAAAATAAGTTGAAGCACACTTTAATTGCATTGAAAAGCACAATGGAGAGAATAGGAATGGCAGAATAGAGTTGAGACTTGAGAAAGATACTTGTCGAAGTTACACACGTTTATTACGATGTACCTGGTTCAGAGTTCAAAGTTCAAGTACCCATGTGAGATGTCACGCGTGCCCAGACGCGGATATGTTTATAAACCACTAAACACAACGCACGTATATCTAAGCGTTTGCTTATTTAAAACTAAATGAATGAGTTTGCGAGGTTAAAGGACACCAATTCCAACTGCCTTTAAATCAAGAAAAAAATATTTTTTATTTAAAATTATTCACACATTGATGCATATTTATTTACTTGTCCTATTCTATACATTTTTGCATCTAAAATACTGAACCCAAGTACGAATTTATAAATAAACATACAACGTGGCAAAAAGTGTTACTGATGTGTATAAGATTACTATCTCTCAATACTCGCCATAAAGAAATTGCTCTGATAAAAAACGAGTGACGTTTTCTGATAGTCGTATCGCAATAAGAAACAAGATGGGTATCCTTCGATAACCTCAGTATTCGGCTATACACGATTGTGGTACAATTGAATCTCATATTTTATGCTTCGGTTGTATGCAAAAATGGTACGAGATGCCATGATACAAAGTCAAATAAGCTGCCCTAATTAGTCGATTAATCGCGTAACATGCATTACAATATAAAGAATATTTTCATTACTGCTCTTGAAGAGAACTGATCTTAACGACCACATTACGTGCCCCGGTGGTGTGTATAAGGCAAGCGAGGAAAAAGAGAAAAAAATCGATTTCATCATCGAAAACCAAGTAACAAAAACAGCAAAGAAAAAATGACAGGGCAAAAGATATTTTTTCTCGTCTTTCGCTTTCTCCTTCTTGGGATTCCGATCGTGAGATCTTGTTTATCGTCAGATCGGACTCGAGAAGTGCGCTATAGAACTCACCCTCTCTTTCTCCAGTTCTTATTACTTTTGTTTTCCATCTCCCTCTTCTTACCCAAGATCCACAGATCACGTGGGTGGAAGAGAACAAGCGAAATAATTGGCGGCCAAGAAGCTGGCGGTCGATTCGACGAAATGAGCAACGGCAATCCGGGTTATATTCTTTCCATTTCTTTCCGGCTACTGCTGCTGCTCTTGGCATCCACGTTGAGAGGGTTTGCTTCGTAAAGTACCCTGTTGGGTGGCGCCACCCGACGGCACGGTTCGTTTTTTAAAGTTTTAAGACGCGGAAATAAAATACTGGCTGCCCTGCCTTATATGGCGACACCGTTCAGAATGTGCTCGACAAAGTGTCACGCCTCCTTTGAGACGGTGAAAATTTAAAGGTGTTGAACTCACGAGCCCTTCAGCCCTTTATTTACAATCGATTATTTACAAGCCACTACCGTTTTACAAACCACTCTGGAATATACATACCTTTGCGTCGCACCGACCGTTGATTTTTCATGCCCTTATAGACAACACGTTATTTGTGTGTAACGATTTTGCTGCTTTTATTGAAAATCACTTTCCATTCAACTTTATTCATGAATATGTATTGTATTTTAAAATGGATAGTATCTTGTCTGGATAAAAGAGTTCAATCTGTAATATTATAAACAATCTTCAATCTTTGTGTTTTTATAAGAAATTTATTTATACAATTTTATAGTTCAACAATGTGCAAGCAAATTGGCTGGATATTTGAAAATGAACAGCATATATTGCAATGAGCAAGATATTGCGGACGAAACTAAGCAAGATATTTTTGAGGCAACAATGAAACATATTGCAGAGTCAACAGAACAATATTTTGCTGGGGCAACAAAAAAGTATATTCGGAGGGGTGCAATGGTCTATTATGGACGAAACTGAGCAAGATATTGTTGAAGCAACAGATCAGCATATTTGAGACACAACTGAGCAGCATATGGTGGACGCATCCAGTGCTCCCAATTCGGCTCCCCAACTGCACTGCGCATGCTTCGTACCAGCAGCCTCATTGGATGTTGATCGCGCGCTTATTTGAGGTGATTAAATATGCAAATAAATTTTTCACAATATATAATAATTATGAAGTACAAAAAAATATGATGAATGATTTAAAATTTACATTGGTGAAAAAGGTATTCCTTTCTTTGAATTTGAAATCAATAATTTATTTGTAAAGAGTACAATCAAATAATTATTCCACCTGGCACACTAAAAGACTATTTTGTGATCTAAAAATTGTTTGGTATCATTTCCACAAGGATGATTTATTATAAAAAATTTATTCCCACATGTGATAGTTTCAAAAAAGTGCGCTCTTTACTGCCAGTGAGAATGCCGATGCAACGCATGCGCAGAGCAGTTGGGGATCCAAATTGGGAGCACTGAACGCATCTGAGTAACATATTGCAAAGACAGCGCAACATATTGGGGACGAAACTGCTGAGCAAAATGTTTTTTAGGCAACAATTAAACATGTTACTGAGGCAACAGATATAAGGAAGGCAACATATTGTGGATGCAATAGTATAATGCGCATGAAGCTGAGCAATATATTGTTAAGGCAACAAAGTAGCATATTGCTGAAGCAACAGATACTGTGGCCGCAACAGAGCAGCACATTACGGACGCAACTGAGTAGTATTTTCTGGAGGCAACGGAGCAGCATATTACGGAAAAATTTGATTAGCATATTGCAGAGTTAACAGAACAGCATATTGTTGAAGCAACTAAGCAGCAAACTTTAAGCGTAATAGTATATTGCGGATGAAATAAGCAAGATATTGTTAAGGCAACAAAGTAACATATGGCTGATGCAACACATTTGTCGCCGCAACAGACTAGCGCATTTCAGACGCATTTGAGCTGCATATCTTGGACGCAAATAGGCATCATATATTGCAAGAAAATCTTTACGTTACTGGAAACTTTTCAGCTTTCTTGCAGTCCAGGATGGTACATTTGAGCATGGCACCTAGTGGGTATTTATAACAATTGTTTGCATTCCAATTATAGGATCGTTGATAGTTTAAACTATAGATTGCATGGTACATATATATTGCGCAAAGTTATTAGAATTCTTGAAATGAATTTCTTGCAACCGATCTTTTTACCTTTAATACACAAGCGTGGTACGGAGAAATGTTTGAACTTGCAGTGGCCGCGTCGCATGAGAAACATGAATTGACCGCCCGAACTCATACAAACCGTGACTTAGCGTATTACCACTCCATTATCGTCGCTAATTTCCAACAGTATAACTAGCGTTCCAGCAGTCGCTGGACACAATTATCCGTTTTTTCCCCTTTCTCTCTCTTTCTCTCGCCTTCTCTATCCTTTATTTCTCAAGTCTATGAGAGGCGATGTCGTCTCCTTCCTGGATAATATACATATATTAGCAACAGGACATTACTGTTCTCATATTGCCATCACGTGCGTTTATCAGGAACGACATGAATATCTGATAAACATAATTTTTATATTACGGTTTCTATAAATGAACATCAGAGAAGATTCAAAATAAGGGTTTGGTAATAAATTACATGAGAGTGTCATTTTTTGCTAGTATGATAATTTTTTACTTTTTACATAACTTACTACTGCAAGTATTCACAAAGATGTGAAGATGTGTAACACGATCTGTGCAAACTTCTCAAAATTAAGTTGCTCCTCCACATACCTGTTCGAGATTCTTCTAAGAATTGAGCAAGATAACGGAGGAACTTTTCTCTACTTCTATTTCTGTCTCAACCATATTCACAAGAAATTTGTCTCAACTGCAACAAAAACTATCCCCTTGATTCACGGAAGGCGCCTATTAGGCGTTTATATATATTTCACAACTTGTGAAAACTGATACACCTAGCTTTCTTTCCTCGAAATTATTTGGTTAACACATTATTTTGTCCAAGACATTCATTAGGGGAAGTTTATAGAGGGGCAATTAAATTACTGCTTCTACGAGTGATATTTTTTTAATCCTGCCAGTGGATCTCCCAAAAAGGGTGGGCATTCCATACTATCTTATTATCGCACTCGGTTGGTGCGAAAGTTATCAACAGGTAATTAAAATTTTCTATCCCGGGGAGTGGTAAAGTCATCGCAGCAATAGTTGACATTACTCCTTGTTTGCCTTGTAACACTATATTCTTTCTCTTTTCGGAGTGGCGTATGAGTGAGAAAGAAGAGTAAAAAATAACCAGTATAAGCGTCCTTGATTCCAGTTAACTATAATTAAGTCGTTTCCCTCACGACTCACATTCCAATCGAATAAGGTGCTTTTTGTGAGTGTCGCGAATGATCAGATAGTGAACACAAGTAGCTATCGGCTCAAGGGGTCAAGTGGGCCCCTTTATTCGGCTGTTAATTCTGGTTTTCTTATTAAACGTCGAGCTTGACGGGGACGACTGGCAGTTGTGCCATTCCGGAAATGCTGGAATGTCGTTGTGGCGCCAGGCCCACGGTATCGACACGCGGTGAACCGCAAATCAATTTGCACATTGATCCTCTTCCTTCTCAAATGCGCCTGCACACACCTTCACATTCTAATGTGTATATGTATATTGAACCTTCACAGTTAAGATTCCAAAACGTCGACAAAACTATCGGATCATCTCCAATAGCAGGAGTGGCGGATTCATTGACGTCAGCGTTCAGTGGCCGGTATCGATGGACTCCTGATAAATGGTGAAAACGAAAGACCAGTCTTGCAACGCTAAACTTGGATTAAGGACCTAGTGTCCAATTAAGAGACTGCGTAAAGATATCGACGACAGATTGTCACTGATTATTCTTCTCTTCGAAGAAAGTGCTCGAGAAGGTGTCCACACATGGATTTATGATCTATTTTTACAGTTAGGCCTTATAAATATTCATGTTGTAAACAGTGAGTCGAAAATAAAACATTCTTCCAATTGGAATTCAACGTTTACAATAATTGGCGAACTACTATTATAGTGGCTAAAAATTATGGCAGTCAGTTTAATTTCTTCATCATTTCTTTATTGGTTAACAAAACCTTTGTTTTGATCTCGCTTAATGAAATAACTTGATGAACCATTCAAAACTAAAGTAATTATTTCGCTATTTGAAATATTTGTAATTACACAATTTAAAATAAAATGTCTTCGAAAATTTGCAATCTTCAAATTAGAAACATTTAATACTGCACACTTCAAAATCAGAACAGTAAACTTGACTTATTTTAATGTGCACTTCAAACTGGAATAATTGAAATTAATGCACTTTTTATGCAATTTTTGAAAAAAAATGTGGCGATACCACGCTAAAAACACCAGTTCTCTTAAGATCGCTGAAGTTAAGCAGTGTTGGGCGCGGTTAGTACTTGGATGGGTAACCGTTCGGGAATACTGCGTGCTGTTGGCCCGTCGTGGGTGTGGTGAGCCCACACTAGTAGTACTAGTAGTAAATAATCCACCTAGAAACACTACCCGAATCGGCTAGTGTCACGCATACCCCGAATGGGAAATGGCTTAATTGTATAAAAAAATGAATAATTTTTTATTTTAGGTACTAAAAGTTATTCAACATCATATATGAAGCCCTCAAAAATATTAAATTTAAATTTCAATGTTTTAAAAATATCAAAATTAAGGTCTGTCAAATTTTTGTTTTCAAAATTTAACAGTTTTAAGTTTTGGTCAATCAAAATTTTACAAATGGAAAATGAAGATTAAAAAATTGCACACTTTCTATGTGTAACATAATGTCTACAAATTTGGTGGTAACCACTAAAATAAAAAAATATATATTCAAAAAATTATTGTACTGTAGCAAACAATGTTACAGAAGTTTGCAACATTTATGAACGAAAATACCAAATTTTTTAAATCTACTTAACACTAGAAGTACCAGGCTGGGCCAATTAACCCCTTTCGAAATTTAAAGTGGTAAATCTCCGCAGCGGTTGCTTGCAGAGAGATGGCGTTTTGTGACTTTTAATTATTTATAAATAGGAGTATTTGACAATTTTTTCGGAAATTTTGGATGCGCACTTTAAAAAAAATCGAGTTTTTATAGTCTGTTACCGGCAGGGGTCAATGGACCCCAACATTGTTTTTGCTGGTATTTCATCACAAAACATTTTAGTTTCCGCGAAAAAATTGGCCCTTCTCGTGGAATAATGTCAAAAATGTGAATTTGTTTACAAATATTGTTTAAATAATTACCAATTGAATAAAAAAATGGCTTTTGTTCATTAAATTGTTTAAAACATTAGGAACAATTTTTGTTTACTCCAACCTACTTAAAACTATTGCTAAATAGTAATTACACTGACTTAAGCTCTTCTTTAGTCAATTAGCAGATCTCACATAAAAAAGTACATCTGAAAATTTAGGATAAAAACGTGCTACGTCGGTAGGACTACACTACGCTGGGGTAAGCGAGCATTTTCACTTCTTTGTTGTACTTTTTCAGGACTCACTACTCTTCTCCACTTATATTAACGAAGTAATATGAATATAGCATACTTCTATCATTAACTTTTGACGGTAGAAACTGTTCAAAATCATTATTTGATACTCGACGCATGTATGGGTCAATTGACCCCTCGTGGTAACCAAAAATGGTAGAAAATCCCGGTACTTGTAGTGTTAAATAATTTTCTTGTTTTTCTAATATCATGAAAATAATGTATTGTATGATTGTAGATGGTAATAACTCATTATAAGCTGGATTTGATATTCGGACAAAATTATAACTTTCCACTAAAAGCTCTTTACTATGAAGTTCGGTTCTTAAGTTTTATTCGACTAATTACTTGTACTTGATGCCGGAAAATACCAGTAAAAGTTGTATCCCAATGCCTTAATCGGAAGACAGTGTTTTGTCCATCCACTTACTCTGAAATGTACATGGAAGCATTCTGAAAACATTATAACTTTCCTTTAAACGTTTGGTTCTTAAATTTGCTTACACTAATTAGTTGTACTCGATGTCAAACAGAACAAGAAGAAGTTTCATCCTATTATCGTTACCGGAAGACTGCGTTTTATCCACCCACGCGCTCAGAAATGCACACGAAAATTTTAAAAATTGATAACATTCCTCGAAATGCTCGGTTCTCAAAGTTTTCCATTCTTTACTTGCACACTAAAACTTAGGGTATCAAATGGTTGCAACTATTTAGATCTACAATTTCAACTTAATATGATTTGCTTTAGAGGATCAATGAAAATTAAGGAGAACAACTTCAAGGCGTATTAGCATCAGTATGCAGAATAGAATGTCAGTTGACGATTTTCGAAAAACATTCCCTTCTGCCAAATTCATTCTACAAATCGATAATCTATCCTTCATCGAAATTTGCTGAAATTTGTAAACAAACATCCACAACCTCAGTAATCATGAATTTAAATAAACGGAGCTAAGTAAATGACTTTTTTCAAAATTTGATTAATAATTCAGTCTCAAACAATCATCAACAATTGATCATCATTCATGTACAAGGTTTGAACAATTTTATAGTGTATTGAGTAGTTCAAATTTTGTGGCAGATAACTGATCTCGAAATTTGAATCAAGTTGATCATGAATATAGGTACCAAAGCGTTGCATCATTTTGATCCATTTGCCGCATCGGCAGTTTTGTGTGTATATGTAATGTCAGGCAATAGCAAAAAAAGGATTCATCCTGATATTCTCATATCGAAAGACTGTTTTAACCAGACACGCTCTCTGAAATGTACGAAAAATGTCTTGGGTGGATAAAACGCAGTCTTCCGATAAGAATATTGGAATAAAAACGTTTCATTTGTTGGACGTCGAATATAAGTAATTAGTGGAGGAAAATTCAAGAACCGTACGCTTAGAGGAAAGGTCGAATTTTTTCCGAATTTTCGTGTGCATTTTAGAGTACGTGGGTACAGAGAACGCATTCCTTCAATGATGATATTAGGATTAATCTTCTTTTTTGTGTTGTCTGAAATTAAATAAAAGTAAATAATTAAAGAAAATCTGACTTATTTCATAAAAATAATCAATATGACATTATAATAATAATAATATAATAATATATATAATATATATAATAATATAATATTTCATAATTTTTACGACAATTGAACAAAAAAATTTTTTTGAGGAATTCTTAAAAGTAAAATCAGGACGCATCATCGAATCTCTATTCATTATTTTGTAATTAATAGCCCAGGTAGATAAGCAGAACCATGAACGAGAAACTTCCTCAGGATTTGAACCCGCAACAGCGCTGCTTTGTACTTCAATATAAGTTGAGTACGTTACCATCTGAGCTAAGTTGTCTCCTCGAAACGTTTATTTAATACAAACGGTAATCTCTACTCTTTTGGATAATCTTTTATTGGTAGAAACAAGAATTTTTTTATGAATTAACTATACATTTGAGTGATTGATAATCGTTAGTAGATCATTTAAGTGTGGTTAAGAAAACCAGAGTGAAGAACAAAAAAACAGTTTTACAGGAGAGCGAAAAACATTCTCTAAAATAGAAATTGCAATTTGCGGAAAAATCAAAAGTTCATTTCCGAGTTAAACTATTGCTGAATTGATTTAAAACATGTTTGGTTTGAAACAATCAAATTTTTAATTTTAAAAAGACAAACACTTCTGTTTCGAATACAATTTATGCTCTCAAAATCTGAATTATTGAGAAACTATATATTATTTGAAAATTAAACTCCGTAAAATTAGTAATTCACAATTGAATTATCTTTAATTTGAAAATGCACCAAATGGATTATTTTAAACACAAGGCCATCCTAATTAAGAAAATTCAAAATGGAAGCGCTTAAATTTTTATTGATAATTTGTAATGCAATAATAATGCTAGTTATCAAGTACTTGTTTTATAAGAGAATTTCTTGCACGCGGGTGTCTCTTTAATGCCTTTATGATGGACGCGGAAAATTTACGACAAATTGAAAAAATTTATTTTGTCATAAACTGAAATGAATCATGAAAAATAAAAATCACTATCCTGTCTGCAGCAGCCAATTACCGGAACACGTTTTTAATTCATTAGCATTACGAAATAATCTTGCTGATATCCCAGAAAGAATGTTCAGTCGGATTTTATTGCAGCAGTAAACGCGTTATGCAATCTAGTGAGAAAGAAAAATCTGTCTCGTTGCATAGTTTTGAAGGTTGAAAAATTGAGATCGGTAGCCATACCAGTGGCAGAAAGAAGCCGGTATTCGGAAAGGTATAATATTAGGGAGGTGGAATAGGTACGTGGTGCAGGAGGAAGGCAAGGAGGTCGTAGGAGAATAACGGCAAAGAGTACCTATAGAAGACACGAATGATTAACCTGTGGCGCCGAGGACGATCGTAAAGCCCTCGAGACCGGATAGTACCATTCGCATGAAACGATGTTCTTCAGCGAACCTTTGTTCCATCCAATGGGGCAATTACAATTCGGTGGAGAACCTCTGATCATATTAGTGGTAGTAATTACAAATCAGACCAACTTCAACCGGTGAGTCGAACTCTGCGGTCTGTCGGCTTTCAAATAAAAACGATCACATATACCAACTTCTCTTTTTTTCAATTCTTACTTTTTTTCTCTGTTAATTTGCCCATACCAGGTAGGATCGCCAAAAAAATCTTGCTAATATTGTGTTGCAACTGATGTTGGTTAAAATTAGAATTGCATTAATTTAAGAATAATGTTCAGAAAGTTAATACCCTCGGTCTACGATTGATGATACTCGCTTTCTGAAGATGTAAAAAATCTGCATTTGGTGTCGTTTTTCACACCTAAGCGCATCGCTTCGTTGTCGCCGATCGAAAAATCTGTGGGAACCGACGAAGGAGTCGGGAAGGCACAATGGTGGGCTTATTAAAATTCCAGGTTTTATTTTATGCACCGTGTGCAAACCGAGGCTGCACATATGCAGAGGACGAGGCACGAAGAGTGCAGTTGGAAGGGATTAAAGGGGGCAAGAAAAGGATGGAAAAAGAGAAGTAGGGAGAGGGGAGAGGCCACGCGACTCACGGTCTCGAGCAAGTAATCTCTGCTGCATCTACACTCTACACCCACGCGTACCAAGACCCCAGGAGAGAATTCACCTTGTCCACCCTTGTCTTGTCTTTTTCTCTTTCGTCTTTTCTTATTCTCTCTTATTTTCTACTTCACTTGCACCAGGAGCGCCAAATACCGAAGGAGCCACTCGACAATAAATAATGCATGATTACGCCAGCTATTGTGGCAAAGTTGAAAAAGTACAGAATTCAGATTGACAACTTGAATTAGGCTCTATAGACATTCGAGATATATATTGCGCTGATGAGGCCCTTCGTCGAAGGACGAAAATCCTAACCAAGTTGATTTCACAATAAAGATCAGTAGCTAAAAAACAGAACATCGAGATTATTTTAGATATAGATTTATCTTCGGAAAATATCATCAACATTGATAATACCGATGTTTCCAAATTATAAGGAACTAATTCGACAAAAATGTGTACTCCTTAAACCTGATTTAGTAGAAAACTACTAATTTACGGAAATCTTATCAAGTCTTTTACGGTTTGCTTTATCTTACTAGGGCAATTGGTAAACGATTCCGCACTATTTCAATTAGATAGTCATCTACTCATACAGATTTAGAGAGTATAAATTGTATTGGAAATCAACCCGTTTCCATTTTTTCTGAATGAAGGTATGATTCTTGCCAATCAGACACTTTTTTAAATCAGTTTAGCAGTTCTTCAACTATGAGCGGTATCTCTTTTTTCGTTAGATCGCAATTTTTATTTTAGAGAATGTTCTTTCTACTCTTCTGCAAAATTATGATTTTTTACTTTACCTTCTTTTCATGTAAAACCCTTACATTTTTTATTAATTATCGATCAATTAAGTATATATGCTTAATTACTAATAGCGAATTGTAGAATATAAAATTTTGTTTATGTCAATCGAATATTACGAAAATTAAGCAGCATACGGTAGCGAGATATGGACCTATCAAGAAAAGGACGAGAGTAAAATTAATGCGATTGGCATGAAACCTCTACGCACAATATGCGGGAAAACACTGATGGACAAAGTCCGAAACGAGATAATCCTCAAAGAATGTGGTACAGGAGAGACACTAGTTGACATATGAGAAAGAAATCAGTTAAAATGGTTCGGACATGTTGAAAGAATGAAAGATGAATGACTGACCAAACAAGTTAAATGCCAGAATGTCCACTGTCCAGAGGTAGACCGCCGAAAAAATGGTTAGAATCTTTGAATGAGACATAAACCCGAAGATACATAAGAAGCCACAGAAACACGAGAGCTTGCATGAAAAAATGTATGGACGTGAAGGAAGCTACAGAAGTATGCCAGGACAGAAAAGTGTAGCGACAAATAGTTTTTAAACAAAGTGACAATAGAGTGAATGACGCCTGAAACATATAACATGGATGCTAATGGGCCCAAGTGGGGAACCACACATAAAAATCTTGTGAGGCTCATCACTTGGGGTGGTCCCTAGAGAGATTGGTCAGCAACCTGGGTCGCAGCAGTGTTGCGGAACGAACGTGTTATTTTATTAAATAACACGAGAATTCTAGATCGATCTAAAAAATCTATACCCCCTATATTACTACTCTCCGGCCGGTACCTCTTGAAATTTTTCTACATACCTTTACCGAGAATCTGGTGTTTCGGATCCCACCTTAAGCTGTAGCTCCCCCCATCATGGACTTGACTGCAAGCCAGTCCGTGAATGATGAGGGTAAAACCAGGTTTTGCCCAATATGTCAAGGTACACGCTCTTATCAGATCACTTGATTGCATTTTTGAATTTAATAATTTAATAATGTGACAAAAACCGCCTTCGACATATTGGGATGTAACCATCTTAAGCCTGAGACATTAAGTTATTACTCAACTGTACCATTGCAGGGCCATTTTTCTGGCAAAAATAACTTTTTTATTGAAAAATTCAACTGTCTTCTAAAAAATTAATCTTTTTGCTAAAAAGTTGAACTATTTGGTTGAAAATTCAACTGTTTTTAGTTAAAGTTCAATTTTTTATTATTGAAAGTTCGACCATTTGGTTGAAAGATCAACTGTTATGTTAAAAGTTCAACTATTTTGTTTGAAAAAAAAAAGATAGGATAGCATGGTAGCTCTAAGAAAGCATCCAGAGGCGACTGTTGTTATCTACAAAACTCACGGCCGCTGCGTAAGGATAACAACGGTAAAGACAAACTGCAAACTACACCATACTCATAATTTTGTACCTACAACATCTTCGCAGAAGATTTCAGACATCGTATTATATTAACTTATAAAATCCTCATCTCATCAGTCACTTGACTTAGTCCGTGGCTACGGATGTGATAAAAGTTGCATAATGTTTTTTTGATATGGTTTTTTTACAACAGTTCTTTAGCGTTCAACGATTTTTTGAAGTAAAAAGAAAGTATAAAAATTGATCTCCCCATTCTTGGCGATAATGGATTTTTAGGTTTTATTAAGGTATTATGTGAACAAAAAAAACTCTGGGGAAAAAATATCTAATTATATTTTAAAACATTTCAATATTATTGCTTAATGATAGCTTAATTTATCGGAAAAATGATTTCCGACAACTTGACATCATTAAATTTTCGAAAATGATTTGTCAACAGCTCGAATCGTTGAAAATCTAGTTTGTGAACGAAAATTTTTATAAACAAATAAATATATATGATAATAATATATTTATCATTGAAAATTAAATAAAGTTTAAGTTTTAGAGGATCCTTTACCAGATAAAATAATCTTCCATTCATTAAAATTGAACAATTTTCATTTTCCTGAACATCAAAGTTGTAGGGGGGTCTATCGATTTTGATGAAACTTAGTCAAATTTTAGTGTTGGAGTTATGGTTAAAAAGGATTTAAGATTTTTTTTTTTAATTCGCGAAGTTACAGGATTTTTAATTTTGAGACCCGACTTCATAGGAATATAATGCAATTAAAAAAAAATTAAAAAAAGGCTCAAGAAGAGGCACAGTGGGGCAAAATCAAATAACAAATTTTACGATAACTTTTAGAACACGATTCTGAATTGATTAACCATTTTTGCAGAGAAATTTGCAATTAAATTTAGAGTTTGATACGTGCAAACGATCTTCAAATTGTTACTGTTTGAAATTTTAAGTTGATGCAAGTAGCAAACAAATGTTGATTCTTTTATTTTCCTTCTTTCTTTTTCTATTCGACTTCCCTACTCTCAGTATCTCTTAGATTCAATGCGCAAGTACGATATTAATTCTTAATTTTAGAAAAAATGGTATTAAAAATTATATAAGTAAATTATATGGAAAATACTGTGGTCATCTATCGGCAGACAAAAAAAGTTTTTTTCTCAATCTTCCTTGAATTATATATCCAGTAATTTTCAATTGTTTCTTTAGAAAATCAACAAGGAATATCAAAGGACAAATTTTTATTGCCAAGCTTTACTGGCGACTTCACTTGACAATTAGTAGGATAAAAATGATTTCTTTCTGCCTTTCAAAATCCACACTGGATATTTGTTCATATAATTTGTTCATATAATTAACAAATAATATCGAATGACACATTTTTATGATCTACTATACACCTTGTCGATAAAAGCAAGTAATTTTGTTACCAAAATATTACTTCAAAAACGATCAAACGATAATGTTCACTATTTGATATTGTAATTGTTTCCAAAAATTGATATTACTTATCAATTTTTTTCGCTTGCACACACCCCTACGCATTAAATCCAACTGATACTGTGAGTAGGAAAGTTTTTTATCAAAAGATAAAAGGGAAAGGAAAGAATAAAAATTTGTTCGCTATTTGCATTAGCATAAAATTTTAAACAATAATAATTCAACAATTTCTTCCGCATATCAATTATAAATTTAATTATACATTTTTCTAAAAAACCAAAATCTAAAATCAGTCAAGAAATACGTTCTAAAAGTTATTTTGAACCTTGTTATTTGTGGATGATTCAAACCAATGTATTTAGATCATTACATTTTCACAAAAAGGAAAAAGAAATAATCCAAAAAGATTTTAATATATTTCAAATTGCTATATTTATTTGCATTCTTCTCAAACAAATTTTCAAATAGAAAGACTTCTTTCAAGAAATTGAGGTAAAATTATTTAGACTCAATTAAAAGAAATCGGAAAATATTCATAAGCCTGCAGATTGGAAAGAATCATTTGTTTAGTGTCTCTATTTAAAATTTTTTTTTAAATCAAGATCGAACAGAAATCTATTTAATCATGAATAATTTTATGCAAAATGAGCATGAAAAAGATTCAAAATTAAAAAACATACCTCTAAACTACCTCACTTTTCGGCGCATTAATTTCGCCCCACTGTGCCTGACGTTCCGAGTGGACAGTGAGAAGGCCGAAATCGAAATATTTATATATTTATATTTAAAATATTTATATTTAAAAAAGGAGTTTCTATACGTACAGAAGAAATCCAGCTGTTCGTATCGAAATTTCGGTACAAATAGCCCCTTTTCCAGCCCCCCCCCCCTCCCCATATGCGAACTGAAAAAATCTGGATATTTCTACCGAAATTTCGGTACACGTATCCATCGCCTTAGAAAAATTAAAGGTACGCTTTTGAGCGAAAAATTGAATGAAAAATTGTGTTTTTATTTCTTTGTCCTCTTTTTGAATTTCTGTTTGTTTTTGAATTGCACTAAAAATGCCTTCAAACTATTGGCTACACCAGCAAAAAAGATTAAAATTCAATTAGCGGCTTGGGAGATATGGTGTTTTAAAAAAAGTCGAATCTCAAAATTAAAAACTCTGTAACTTCCTGAATTTTAAAAATTCTGGAAAACCATTTTAACCGTAAACTTTACTCATCCAACACTAAAGCTTAACCAAAGTGCAATAAAATCGCTAGAAACCCCTACAACTCTGATATTCAGGAAATGGATGGACCAAAGGAAGCAATAAGAAAAAAGTTCTCTCAAAAACAAACATTTTTGAAGACAAATTTTTTTTATGTATTAAATTGTTTTCATAAAAAATAATCTTTCCTTCTTCAAACGAGACCATCAGTATTCACTATTCATATTGAACTTTATAAAAGTGTGATTAGACATTTTTCCCCATGCCCTGTTTTTTTCATGTCCATAATACGTTAACTTAAACAGAAAAAAATGAATCCATTTCATTCTTTTTTTTTTACTGATTTTTGTTCTTTAACATCACGTCAACATTAAAAAAATATTTTTTATCTTCTAAATTATCATTATAACAACATAATTCAATTTTCTTCAATGAGATGAATTTAATCCTTTAATTTTATTATTCAAGAAATTCTTAAGTTAATTTACAAAAAATTATTGAAGAAAAAACCAAATAATATTTACAGGGTCTCAGGGCAAAATGATGTAAGTAACAATGTTCGCAAATACATTTTATTGGCCTCAACTAAACTTTTTGACCTAACTCATATCTGTAGAAGATAATTGTCCAGTTCGATTTAAAAGTGTGTAAAAATCCATGTTTCATATTTTTTTAAGTGGTTACTCCTTTTTGCCTGTTCTTTTTACGATTCAATGAAGCTAAGTAATAGCTTGGAAGCACTACCTTGTTTTTTTAATCAAAAAATAAAAAGTTTTGCAACTCTTTGTGTGACGATATTTTCATTTTTGGGACGCACTGTACCTTTGACAAAAGTTTTTCTTTGTTGTTGTTGCTTCTTTAAGATGTTTCTTTCATAGTTCGATATAGACCTAAGTAATAACTTTAAGGTAATTGCTTGCTAACAAAAATCAAATGCGATAAAGTTAGACAGTTTCTGGTGTTTCCTGTAAAATTCGAGTTTTTGCACGTGCACCGTTATGCCCTAGGACCCTTAATTTGTAAAAAGCAGTAAAAAAGTTTACTATATCAAATCATAACTGATAATGAAATTATGATATAATTGATTGGGCAGGATAGATAAACATTCATACAAGATAAGGAAGTACATTTTCCCACAGTATTTGAACCTGCAATATATTATATGTATATTAATAAAAAAAAGTACTTACATTTTTTTAAATTTTGCTTATCTGTCGTTCTGAAATATAAGTTTACTTCGTTATAAATTTGCCTGCTTGACAAATTCTTTTAATATAACCTTAGCTGTCTTATTACCCTTATTTCTTCAATTTAACTGATATTTTATTGATAAAAACAAATTAAAGATTGACTCAACGACATATTGATCATTTCTTTGAATTTCACCGACTGTGAAACGGGTATAGTTAATATATTCATCGTCCTTTGGTAAATTCGTCTAAAATATCTTCACAATTTTCAACCTTAAAGTAATGCGTTTGTCGATATTGCAATTTTGATTTTCTGATAGCAGTCGCCTGCTGATATTGCATATAATAAGCCTTGTGAACTCTATACTTTAGCCATCAATCATTGACAAGATTGATCAAAAGTTTTGATCTCAACATACTGTAGGTGGTGAAAGAGCATTGTGCATCACACCTCTGGCATTTCTGTATCTGATTTAGCAATTCCCCTTCCCGATGTACATAATGCATATATTTCAATACGAATAACGTTGATGACAGAATTGTGGAAAGTCCCCCTTCTTGTCTTATCTGACTCGAATACCTTTCTTCCTTCTCTGCATTAGTCTGCGAATTTAAGGGAGAGAACCTGAAATACCCTCTATAAGTGGAGAGTGCGTTACCCTTATCTCAACATATTGTTGTCTTCTTATCGCCCGTCCTTATCAAGCGCCAGTCTGGCAAACTCCAACTACAGGTGAATGCGCGTGAATATACCTTCCAGATTACCTGTTTGATACACCAGCATTACCAACTGAAAGCGCCACTTTACTCCTTCTTGTTTATCTTTCCTCGCGAATTTCAGAAGGAACTTGCCTGCGAATGAGATTTTATCTCCTGGGATATTTCGTAAGTGTGAAAAGACTTTTGGCAATTACACTTTTCGATAAAATGTATGTGTTCCTGAAATGAGACGTGTTATTTCCGCAGTAGTTTTTCAGACGAAATTCAAATCCAAACTTCATTTTTGCCTACTCGTCAGTTTCTTGTAATCATTCAAGTCGAATTTTTTTCTCATCACAAATCAGGCTATAAGTGGTTAGAACTCGATAGTTTATGCTTAGAAGCGAATCACTCACAGAAAAAACTAAGAATAAAATTTGTTGCAGGAAATTTTTTAGAGCGATAAAGTTTTGTTCAGCCAACTTCGCGTCTTTCAAAATACATGTGTTTGTCATGGAATGAAAAAGAAAGTTTGACCGATATTTATGTAAAGTTTATCCTGTGAAGTTAATTTTTGTTGCAGAGAATCTTTTGTCGGAAATCGATCTAAAGTTTATCTTCTGTTTTTTTCTGTTCTGTTCTCGAATTCTGTTTGCCTATAGCTCACTGAAATTACTTCGAAAGTGAATTCAAAGTGAAATGTAGTAAATTTAAGATTCAAGATAATTTAGAAACATTGAAAGGAATTCAAGGGAATTTGACGCAATTCAAGAGAATTCTAGTGAATTCAATGGATTTCAGAAGAATTCAATCAAAATTGGTGTAATTTTAGTGAATTCAGGGCAATTCGACGGAATTTTAGTGAATCCAATGAAATTCAGAAGAATTCAATCGAATTCGGTGTAATTTCAGCGAATTTAATGGAGATCAAGATAATTCGAAGGAATTGTAGATATTTATAGTGAATTCAATGAATTTCAGAGAAAATCAATCAAATCCAGCGTAATTCAAGCGATTCCAAAGGAATTCAAAGAAACCTTAATCAATTTAGGGTAAACCAAGTTAATTCACGAAAATTATACTAAATTCAAGAAAAGTATTCAAGAAAATCCAAGCGAATTCGCTGAATTCAATTGATTTTAAGGCCAATTCAACCATAAATATATAGCGATTAGAAGCTGCTATTCGGGGAATTAACTCTCTCATGATTTAGTTTTCTGAATTTTCTTACTATATTATTGTATTATTATTTTTATTATTATATTATTACTAACGCAGCCGCGTTTTTTTATTCTTTTGTATTCAAGAATTTATTTGAAAATTTAACTGAATATATTCATTTTAGTTTCACAAATAGGCATACACCTGAATTTAGTAGTTTTTTCTTTAAACTTTCTTTTAGGATTTTTTTAATTTTTCTGCGATTATCTCAAGAATCGTTCAAGCATACTGAAAAATAAGATGCTTTTTAGATTCAGTAATGAAAAAATGCATTGAAATCATGTATGACTCCTTCAACAAAAAATGTATATTCATAACACTGTTTGTGATTGAAAAAAGAATCTGATAGAACTTTCGCTCGAGGAATATCAGACCACCTATGTTTCCTTATAATATATGGAGTAAGTTCTCTAAATTTTACGAATAAAAGTGGTTCTCGCCCTGTAATTCAGGATGAGCAGACAGATATATTTTTCAGAAATTAAATAAGATAAAATAACTCCTGTTTGATGAATAGAAGGAGAAGATTCAGCTAAGCTATGTTTTTTAACTTTCTTTTAAGATTTTGTATATTTTTCTGTAATTATGTTGAGAAGATATATAGAAAAAAATAAGATGCTCATGCTGATTAGATTCAACGACGTAAAATTCATCGAAATCTTGTATCGTGTTTTCAAAAATAAGCCTATATTCATAGCGCTATTTCTGATTCAAAAATAAAATTTGATTTGATAATTTCTTAAAAATCTGATAGTACAGTACCCTTGAGGAATATCAGACCATCTATCTATGTTTCCTTTTAATTGAGTGAGTTCTCCAAATTTTTCTAATCAAAGTTTCACGTTGTTCCAAAATTCGGTCAAATATTTGTCATATCTGAATAAAATGAGATAAAATCAATCCTGTCTGATGAATAAAAAATAAGATTTACTTGATCTTAGTTTTTCTTAAACTCTCTTTTAGGATTTTGTATATTTTTCTGCGATTATGTTGAGAAGATACATAGAGAAAAATAAGATGCTCATGCTGATTGGATTGAGCGATGGAAAATACATCGAAATCATTTATCGTTTTTTCACAAAGAAATGCATATCCGTTGCGCTATTTGTGATGAAAAAATATAATTTTCTTGAAAAGTCTGGAAAATCTGATAGTTGAGAAATGTGGGACTATCTATGTTTCCTTATAATTGATTAAGTTCTCCAAATTTTTCCAATCGAATTTTCTCTTCGTCCCGAAATTTGAGATGAGTAGTCAACTATTTTGCACAGTCAAAATTCTATAAAATACTGACAAATTCTTTGTAAGATGTAAAAAATTGTTTCTGATTAATTAATTCGATAAGTTCATTTCATCTTGACTATCGTTATAAAAAAATCCAATCGCTTACATTTTGTTTAATAACATTAGCAAAACATAAGAAAATACGAGACATTTCCTGTCAGGCCTTCAAGGTCTTTTCACCTTTCATCAAAACTTCGCACATTTGAGGGTGCAAGTGCAGTCATTTGGAATCAAGTACCTCATACTGGCGAAAGGCTGCTCGTTAATCCTGAGGGTTTCCATCGTCCGTCAGAAACGTCGATGACCTACCCTCGGGGAATCGCACTGGCTCGTTGCCAAAGTCGAATTAACGTAACGAGTGACGAAGAGAGAATATCAGAGAAGGGACCAGAGCAGCAAGAGAAAAAGCTACCAGATTTTCCAAATGAAATTCAGTTACGGAAAATGCCTTGATTTATTTAGACAGCCTGGATAGTGTAATCAGATAATAGTGCCTCCTTCAAAATTAATTGATTAGTATATTATGCACCAAGGGGGAGAAGCGACACTTTTTCGAGAAGTGTATGTTTTCAGTGTGAGTCGTAGACGTGTGGGTAAGCAAGTTGCGAAGATGAGTAATGAAAAAATACACGAGTCGTGAAAAGTTCCCTACCCCTTAAAGCATACGACATGCATGATTCCAGCCCTTTTCGATGTCTGTCAAGCGGGGCTAAAGTTGTGTTTTTCAAGCAAGATGACGTCAGACGGAGAAAAAGTGTATTTTTTCTCCCCAAGGAACAAAAGTGTGATATTAGACGTTAATAGTGAAATTTGTACATCAGTGAGCTCATTCGCAGAGATAAGTTACCATGAATTACTATACATTTTCAGAAATTTTTGGATTCTATATTATTATTATTATACCATTAAGCCTTTTCCCTTCCGGGGTAGGCGTGACTTGTTCGGTTGGAAAGTAGTGAAATAGGTATATAGTTATGAGGTTGATCGGTATATGGGTATAGGGTGGATGGGTATGTAGGTGTTATGTATAGATGTTTTAGATTGATCTGGAGTTCTCGTGTTATTTATATAAATTACACGTTCACTCCGCAACACTGCTCCGACCCAGGTTACTGATCAATCTCTCTAGCGATCACCCCAAGTGAGGAGCCTCACAAAATTATTATGTATGGTTCCCCACCTGGGCCCATTAGTATCCAAGGTCTTTGTTTCAGGCATCATTCACTCTATTGTCACTCTGTTTATAAACTATTTGTCGCCACATATTTCTGTCCTGGCATACTACTCTAGCTTCATTCACGTCCATGCATTTTTTCATGCAGGCTCTTGTATTTCTATGGCTTCTTATGTCTCTTCGTATTAGTGTCTCATTCACAGATTCTAACCATTCTTTCGGCGGTCTACCTCTGGGCATTTTGCCATTTACTTTACCTTTATACAGTTGCTTGGTCAGTCGTTCATCTTTCATTCTTTCAAGATGTCCGAACCACCTTAGCTGATTTCTTTCCCATATGTCAACTAGTGTCTCCCCTGTACCACATTCTTCGAGGATTGTCTCGTTTCGTACTTTGTCCATCAGTGTTTTCCCGCATATTATGCGCAGAGGTTTCATGCCGATCGCGTTGATTTCACTCCTGTCTTTTTCTTGACAGGTCCATGTCTCGCTACCGTATAGTACAGTCGGTACGAAAATAGAGTTATGTATGGCCATTTTAGCTTTTTTTGATATGTTTTTATTTGTGAGGATGGACCTTGCTCTACCGATAACCTGCTTACCCTTATTTATGCGCCTATCTAATTCCCCATCTATTTTTCCGTCGTTAGTGAATAGACTACCTAGATATACGTACTTGTCAACTTGTTCTAATCTCACATCATTTAGGACAATGTTGCATATTGTTTTCTCACTTTTTCCCTCAAAAACCATGACTTTCGTTTTATTCACGTTAATTTTGAGGTCCATGTTCTTCATGCTTGTATTAAGTTTATTCAACATTCTTTGCAAGTCTTCGACTGATTCTGCCATAACAATCTTGTCATCCGCGAAAGCCAACCCACGTACCTTGACGGTTTCGAGATCTACACCTTTTTCGTCGAAGAGGGCAGTTCTAAGACACTTATCCATGAATATGATAAAAAGCCACGAGGACATAACGCATCCTTGTTTCACGCCTTGCATAATATCGAACCATTCACTCTTTTTCCCATTTACCCTTACACTCGCTTTACTACCTGTATATATTGTTTTTATTGCTTGTAGGAGCCCTCCATTCACTCCATACTCTTTAAGGACTTCCCAAAGTTTACTTCTATTTACCGTGTCGAATGCTTTTTCTAGATCGATAAATGCACAGAAGACTTTCTTTCCTACTCTCAAACTTTTTTCTGCGACCTGTCTTAGGCTAAATATCTGATCCGTACATGATCTTCCTGGCATAAATCCACTTTGGACTTCCCATATTTTCTCTTCTGTAATTTGCATTACCCTACGGATAAGTATTTTTGAGTATATTTTACTTACGGTACTTAGTAGGCTGATACCTCTGTAATTACTGCAGTTGCTTTTATCTCCTTTTCTTTTGTATATTGGTACGATAATCGCTTTTCTCCAATCGTCTGGGACTTCTCCCGTTTCGATACATAAATTTATTAATTCGCACAACCTGTGAGGTATGTACTCGCCACCGTATTTAAGCATTTCAGCGCTAATATTGTCTATACCCGCAGCCTTACCGTTTTTCAAGTTCTTAATTATATCTCTGACCTCAGTGACACAGACTTTTTCAATTGGGTTTTCTAATGCATTATCTTCTATGTCGCAGTTTTGTTGTCCGATATTTTCACCTCCCAATAGTTCTTTGAAAGACTCTTTCAAAGCGTCTACTATTCCGTCTATATCATATAGCATTTCGCCTTTGCTGTTTCTCATGCTAGCAAACTCTGTACTTTTACTTTCCTTCAACTGTTTATATAATATTTTCATAATTCCTTCAAAGTAGTTTATTATTTTATTCTCTTCTTCTGTTCTGATTTTCTCTTTACTCTCTTTGACTAGTCGTTTAACTTTCCTATTTTTCTGTCTGTAATCATTTTTAATGTCGTAAATTTAAAAAATTATAAGTTTTCCATAATTTTGGTAATTTTTTAATTTATCCTAAATTTTGCAAAATTTCTTCTCATATAAACAATCTAACCGGTTTTTGTACTTTATAAGTCGCTATTGATTGAACATGGAATGTCATAGAAGATTCTTCAATAGATAATTCGACTCGTCTCAAAGATGCGACAAATATGTGAGATATATTATTCCGAATATCAAAAAATTTCTTTTCACATAAACATGGGAAACCACGGACATTTAAAAAAAATTGAATTTACGGTTCCTGGGATCGAATTATATTCAAATGAGTCAAAAAAATAAATTTAAAAACTAACATAGTGACAAACCTTCCTCTATGAAGGAGAAATTAAAATGAAGTTTCCAAATTTCTTTCATATGAGCAGAAGAGCTTTGGGGCCATTCATTAATTACGTAAGGGCGATTATGACCATTTTTGACT
>CAKNXH010060066.1:194541-284758 GCA_932178445.1 Andricus quercusramuli | reverse complement strand
TATATATATATATATATATATATATATATATATATATATAATTCTTTTCTGCTTGAAATTTTAGAATTAAAATAGTTGAAATAATTGAATTAAGGAATTATAGGTTTTAGAGAAAAATACATGTATTTAAAGAATCTTTGAAATATCGCATCAAGGGAATCGTCATCAGTTCATTTTTCGATTTTTCAACCACTCTAAACTGCCTTTGGATAAATTAAACCCTGGAAATTCTCAAAAAGCTCTAACATGTGACAACTTCTTTGAAAAATTGTAAATTCCTTTGAAACCATTGAAATCAATTGAAAATTCCTACGAATATTTAGAGAAAAAATCTTGAAATATTTTTTATATTAATTCAGTTTACAAACCAGTATTTTCTTAATGGCTGATAACAATTTCGCAAAGATATCAAAGTTATTTTAAATTATTCTAATTTTGTAATATAAGAAATCGATCGCACCTTTTGAAAAATTCGATCGCTGTGGTTATCCAATTTTAATTGTAGAAGAATAGACTTAATACATCCTCTTAAAAATAATTTTTCTTCTTACATTAAATAAACACCAAAGCTGAACATTTTCAAAAGGATCTGACTTTTCTCATTAAATATTTCTTACCTTTTTTGTACTTATTTTTTAATGATTGACGAAAATGACCTGTTTATGGAGAATTACCCAGATATGGGTAATCATTGGGCATATATACAATAATGCTTCTCTCAGGATTGCCAATTACGATGGTACGCAATAGACCCAGCATCGAATGGTTATGTAGGTCATCGTGCTCATATTCCACTAATGCGTTCCTGACAACCGATACACTGTGGTCACAGCATTTTCACAGAAATAACTCCCTCTATGTATTTTCTATAGAGAGCCATGAAAATTAGCCTTTTTCAAAAGGTTGCGGCTTTTTAATGCTTCAACCACCATCGTGAGATCAGAATCCAAATTCTATACGAGGCTGATGAATGTTCAAAAATCAGGATAAACATCTAAATGACGCGGCTATTTTCTTCTTTAATGAAAAGTGAAATGTAGACCAAGGAAGAAACAATATAGTAGACCAAGGAAGAAAATTGTAAGAAAAGAATTATGTTCACAACATTTATCAAAAATAAGGCTCCCGTAAATGTAATTCATACCATTTTTTACGCTAATAAGCAGTAAATATACGGCTATTTGCTTACCAGAGTCATATTTTTATTTAGGGAAAAAAAATCTGCAGTGATCAAATATATTAGCTGTTAAATAGGTGTAAATAAGACTTATCCCAAACGATGATTCTGAAAGAATTAAGTGCCTTTCAACTAAGTTAAGAAAAAGTTCAGCCATCGAAGTATGTATGAAGTTATGTTATGTATGATAGAATGAGGCTATAGGAGTATATGGTACATTTAAGGGGATAATCCCGTGACCGTGGAAAATCCAGTCCTCTTAACGATATGAAGCTGGCTTTATGTAGCTTTATGCTTGTAGAGGGGCCGGCAGAACTAATAGCCTAACATCTCAATTCAAAAGCGAACTTACGAGCAAGATAAAACTTTTATTCAACACCTACTCATTAAGATCATTATTATGCACATTATAAATGAATATCCTTCTTGAAATATATGAAAACCTTTTATATTTTTCTACTCTGTTATTCAGTTATCTCTTTCGTTTCTACATATTTACAATAAGTTGAATAATTTGTTAATATAATAATAGGAAGCTTGTTTTAATTTCTGTATTCTTACATTCTTAATTGTTCATTTTTGTATTCTATTGAATCGTAACTATAGAAAGCAATTGACGTACCAGCAAAGTAGATAGTAAATGCTACGAGTTTACGTTCGCAGAAGCCGCATATATCATATCGGCGTAAAGCAATATCGAAAAGGCCTCATATATGGCCCAAGGGGCCTGACACTGTGATGTGTCCGTATATGTCCGTGTAAGTATAAGTAATGCCTGTTATTTGCCGGGTATTAGTTTTTGCGGAGGCCTAACTTATCGTTCTCATAAACTGGTTCACAATTACCTGTCCCTACCGCTCACAAAAACTCTGGTTCGTGTCTACCTGCGAATGAGTTGTCTCATCCATTCCGGTAGCTTTTGTCACAATCATAATTTTTTTTTATATAAAATATGGGTGAAGAATCAAATAAACTGCATTTTACATGTCACATTCACTACACAGATTCTTGAAAATGTATACACATTTGTGGCAAGCCTACAAAGCAAACGCTGTTGTACTTCCTCAACAATAAAGCTAAATGTAATTTCAATCATGAATCAACATTTTAAAGTCGAATGAAACTTCTTTATCAGTAAACAAACAGTTGAAATTATATGTAAAATTTAATGCTAAAAGAACATTTCTTCGAATGATAAATTCCATTTTTTTTTTAGAATTACACAATTCAAATATCGCGAAACAAGAAACCCCTGATATTTTTTTTCTTCATTTAATTGAAAACTAATATCCGAATTCATTAGTAATTTTTATGCAGTTTGTCGCATTACTTAGGTTAAAAAAATATAGCTTTACGATAACGTATCCGTCAGCATATCTGTTTGTGGGTTCGATACCCGCGCGCCCGTTGGCGGTGGCTATCCGCCTGAAACCATATTTTAAATAAGTAGTTAAGTACATTTTGCAAATTCTCATATTGTTCTTAACGAAAATTTGTTTTAAAAGCAAAAGGATACACTGTTTAAACTCTGTATTTTGAACTTATTATAATTATATTTCGCGAAAGACCTTTTTCTCAAAAGAAAAAATCCATCTTTATTCGTTTCCATTTTTTTGGTTCTATTTTATTATTTGTATATGTTGGATAACTTGTTAACGGGGAGGTTTTCTTGGAGAACACAATTTTTTAATTTTTCTTCAAAACAATTGAAACTACGAACAAATATTCAGAAAATTATATTGTTAAATGAAAAATATCTTCCAAAAAATTCTTTCGATATTTCAAATCACGGCATGTCACATTTAGGAAAAATTGTAAGTCCACAAGTAAGTGGTATCAATGCGTCAAATCGCATTGCGGCATCTCTCATTTGGAGAAATTTGAAGTCCACAAAAAATTGGGAAAAAAACGGGAAGACACATGTGTGACAATGTCGCATTCGCAGCAATAAGTCACCCCTATGTATCGTTAGAGAAATATTTTAGGTAACACCGTTAAATCTCTCCAATGTGCAATGTCCTGTACCACTAATTTTGGCAAAATTGTTTGTGCACTTCGAATTTTTTTCCTATAAGAGATGTCGCAAATGTGACTTGTCGCATTTTAGACAATTTTCTGTTGACTTCAAATTTGTATGCGTGAGAGATGCTACAATATGGCTTGTCAATATGATTTGCCGTAAAAGAGACTCGCCGCCAATGTGACTGGCTGGGGATTGGCATGATCGTTGCACAAAAAAGTGTAAAATATCTTAAATGGTTCCGAAAATACAAAAAATCGAGTAAAAAAAGGTTGCCCAGAATGAAGTTTATTGAAAAATCGCATATGAAATGAAATTATTATTTGATTTTCTTTTAAGCTCAAAAATACATACATGTATTTTTCCTTAAAAAAATTATATTTCATGGTCGAATGTTAAGTGTTAAGATATATTAGGAAGCCTTTCTTTTATTCAAAATGAAAAAAAATCTGTTAACGGTAATGCACGTGGAAAAATGTCTAAATTTAATTCGATAAAGACTAAATTCAATAAATATATTTCTTTTCGAAGAAAAGATTAGATAAAAATCTTAAATTACAACCACAGTCACTATGCAGACACTACAAATTATGTGACTGAGTATCTCATACATAGATTTAAGCATTTTCGAGTAATTATCACTCTTTTTAACGGGTCTATCTTCGAAGAATCGGTTCGGCACCTTTCTCCGTAGTTAGGAAAGTGTGATAACCATTTAGGGTCTATACAATATTCCCTGCCCTGAAGAAACCTTCGTTACGGATAATGGTCCGATAAGAACTATTACCTACAGAGTAGCATCTCTGGCTTCAGTTTAGTCCAATTAGGGCGATTCACAAGTCCCAAAGGTCCACGCTCGTGGAATCTTAAACGTTTCCAGAATTATTCCGTTTGAATTCTTCCCTGTATACAGTTTTTTACAACATTTTTTACCGTCGATTCGTTGATTGAAAAATCAATTTCGAAGTCATTTGAATATTTATTTTCCTGATATTAACAGAGTTTAAAACAAGAGTTAAAAACTTATTTGGAATCAAAACTGATTAAAATCGACTTTACCCAGTGATATAATAGTTGTCCGCAAGTTGATTGAAACGCTCTAAACAGTTTGATAAATACATCGACTGCACAATTCTATACATTGACAGTTACAACCACAAACAGGAAAAAATGGGTAGAAGGTCCAACTACTTTGGTATGTCAACAAGAAAAAAGGTTGTGCCAACCAATAAAGTACTTCCGTTTTTTAGAGCGTTCACGACTTTAGAATTTAGATGTAGTTGTCAACTGACTGAGGCGTTTTTTATCTGACTTTGAGTTTTAAAAAATCTTGGCGATTTACTGTAGTGGGAAAATGCCTGGTGAAAGCACACCTGGTGCTTGCTTACACGGAAACATTGAAGGTCACGCGCCGTAATATTGTCCCGGAATTTCCCCAGTTTCAAACACAGAATGGACTGTAAGGCTATCCGAGGGCAGACATAAATTTACCTTTAATTCTTTGACAATTAAAAGAAGACCAGCATGACACAATAGTGCGGGCCATCCGCTATGTATGTATTGTATAGTACAACGGTACAACCTATACTAGGGGTTCACTCTCATTGTAACTTGTAACCCCACATTGACCATTTCTCTCCGTGGACCGTATTTTACCTCACTACTTCCTGAACTTCCTGTACCGCTCGGGTCGCTGAGTGCAGCGACAAAAATTTTCTCTTGAAGGCCCGCTGCGCCGAAAGTGCTTTTTTCTCGGTACAGAAAGCCGCTCTAGCGAGTAATTCGTTTAAAAGAGCCGACACTAATCCGTACCTAATTTGGTGGACAAATTGTCTGCATTGTGGTGACTTCCATTATAGAACGTTATTTCATTGTAAGCATAAAAGTGAATGTACTCCGTCAACTATCCTTTCACCTTTCTCCGTCGCCTGTTCCACATGGATGTGTTAAAATAACTTTCAGAGATAAATTCAAATTAATAGTTACAAGAGTATTGCATAATTTTTTTAAATGTGGTTACCATTTGAATAATAATTTGTGGGACAAATTAAAGTGAAAGGTACACCTATAAATAAGTAAGTAATGAAAAAAGTGCAAAAGAGACGATACCTACCGGTCTTTCCTTGTAGAATGCAACTTTTTCTCTGACTTGAGATACGCGAGAACCTGTTGAACCGCGATAAGCAAACCCAAGATAAGATACGCTAATTGAGAGATCTTAATTAGAGGTTGAGACCTCCCAGATCTTTCTCTTCCAGATCCCAAGGCTTCATTCCTTCAATACCCGTTTTTTAAATTAGAATCAGAATATACTTCTTCCATCAATATTTCATCAAGTATTGAAATCCTTTGAGAAATGTACATTCCGTTACTGATAGTCTAATGTAAAATAGTAAAAAGAAACGAAGCCTAAATGGCTTCAATTTAAATTGGCTTCTGTGAATATTTTAAACGCACCCTAAAATATTTCTTTTTGCTCAAGGCACTGTTCCTTAAACAAGAATGTAAATCTCTGAAACTGAAGTACATTCAAGCTTTATTGACCAATAAGACGATATTTCCGGTACTGCAAGGATTTATGGAGGACGAAGTAGAGGAGGGAAGCATATAAAAAACAAAAGCCATGCAATGTTGGAATCTAGATTCCTGGGAGATAAGACGTTAGTTGGGCGACTGTGTGAATGAAATATACTAGGGTTGCATAAGACGCGCGGGAAAAAGGAGGGAGTCAGATTTAACAGCTTCCTCTGGCCGAGACACATGATTTCTAGATCAAACACTTGAGCGTGTTAAGAAGGAAGCGGTAAGGGTTGGCTTAGTCGTCAAGCCTCCGATCCCGTAGACCGCTCCCATCAAGGGTGAACGACTTGATAAAGCGAAGAGTGGGAGGGGATCCGGAGAAAGGATTTTTTATGTTATTTGAGGAGCCCTTCAAAATGAAATCAACGGTCGGAATTGGAGTACCCTACATACAACCTATACACCCCATTTATCCCTAAAGCCTCTCTAATGCGTTTTAAACCACCGTTACGTTACGTGGACTCAACCTATGGGCCAAATTTAGGGCTCTGTACAAATTTGTCTAGAATCTACAATTTCTAGTCATTTTGAAGATTTAACAAAATTCCAAAGATACATGTGTGTGAGCCGATCTTTGAACGTTTTTATTTTCTTCTGACAATGAAAATGAATCGCAGATATTGTATTTTTCGAGATTTTAAAAGCAGTACGTGCAAACAATTTTTTTGGTTGCCTCTTTTTGAAGATAAGAGTCAATCTTTAATGTTATCAAGAAATGTACAATGCAGACATGTTTTGAGAGGCTTTGTTTTTTTCCATAATATAAATAATAATATTAATAATATAAATTGCTTAACAGTTTACAATAACATTTCAGGATTGTTTTTTATTGGTAGCAATTCTTTTAATTACAAACAATTTTATAAAAATAAACGTCAGCGTTTGACTGCCAGTTTTTAAGCTGGTCGTATAGATTTTTTAACGAAGTGTATTAAATCTTTGACAAACGACAATATATGTCAATTTTCGAAAAAAGTGTTAAAAAAATGCTCGAATTAACGTTTCCGACATAATTTCCAAATACTTGATATAATAAATATTTGCATGAAACATACTTTTCGAAGTGTCTCGTTCTCGAAAAATTCGGGATGAGTAGTCAAATATTTTTCGTAAGCTCGGATAGTCGTCCCGAATGCTCGAAACCCCTTTTCCAACTTCCCAAAATTTTCGGGACGACTAGACACAGCTTCAATTACACTCGCTAATTATATTAATTTTTCAAATCATCATTCTTCTTTATTTGAGAAATGATAAAATTTACCATATATTATAGGGAAAGTTTGCATTTGCATTTTGCATTTCAATATAACACAAGACCACTCAAAAATTGTTTTAATGTACTGGAAAAGTGAAACTCAAAAGTCAAGTTACTAGTAATTCGAGGGCAAAAACAACTCAAGAGGTGATATATGCGGTTAAACACCGCATCAGAGTGATGACTCTCATCAAAGTATAACCGAGCGTAGCGCTGCTTAACTTCAGTGATCGAACGAGAAGCTTTAAACAAGTCATATTTTCAAGCGGACACAATATATTGCACTTGGAAGAAATTTTATCGAATTTCAATTTTTCTCGGTAAAAATTAAATAACGTAATATGTAAAAGGAGGTAACAATTATATATGTTAATACAAATAGAAAAATTACCGAAAGGAAGCATAATAATGAAATATCAAATTTCGCACAAAAATGAATTTTGAAATCGAGTTAGAAAAATGACAGAGCAAAACTCTAATTTTATTGGAACAATGTTCTCATCCAATAGGAAAAAATTGCCTGTCACTTACGAGATTTATCATTTATCCTAACCTTTGTAACTAAATTCCTTTTTCAGAAATAAATCAATAGAATCGTTGATTCGTTGAATCCAGTATTCTTGGGATAATTACCAATTTGGTTCTAAAAAACTATTTGCCTATCGGTTTCAGGAATATTTCCCACGATATAGTAGAAAATATTTCAACCATTTTTTACAGTGATACTCCGATGGATTGGAATCTTCTGCATTCTTGTAGATTTATCAGCACTTTATCCTTGAATTCGCCGCTCATCATAATTCCTCAGCTGTCAGATCGAACTTATTTAATTTCTTCAGAGACCAATACTGATAAAAAAACGGTTACTGATCAAAAATTGATATCAAATTTAATACAAAAAACTTACTAATCGTTATGTAAGAATTAATTCTTCATCATATTGATAATCATAATTTTACGACTCTCAATTGATGTTAAGCTCTAGCAGAAATAGCTACTTGTCTCGTATATTAATTATCTTGATCAGTTTATCTCTTTGATTAGATACTTCATAGAAGAAATACATTTTTTTCTCAACACCTCACTCATAAATATATTATAAATATTCTTGTTTAAAAAAAAGATTTCCACAAACCTATAATGTAACTCTCTCCCAAGGACTTGTCTTTCCTGAATCCTAATTGATTAGATAATTAAGTAAAGATACTATTCAATTTATAATCCTATTTTAAAACTTATTTGAAGAGGAGAATACAAAAAAGTAACAAATATGTCGTGTTAAAAGACTTGTATTTAATTATTGTCAATTTTTCGGTGGAAGTTGAATACCTAAATGCATTTTCAACGAATGTAATAGGAACATGATTGATCCACTATCTCATTTTCCTCTTTTCTTATTTCGTCGGAAAAGAAACATTAACGCGACAAACAGTTGATGTAGGAAAATATAGTCGTGAAGCAGATGGAAAAGGAGATATATGGAATGTAGAGGTACAGACATTATTAACTCACAATTATAGCAGTGTATGAGCGTGTATTTGACAGTGTTCTTTTTCTCTTTGTCTCTCTCAATCTTTCATTCTTCTTCACCTTTTCTCTCTTTCTTTCATTTACTCTCTCGCTCTTGTAGGGTAAGAATCCGCAGTATGAATGCGATTTATGTCGGAATGTCATTATTGCTAGTTGCTGCCGAGCGAACTCTACTCGTTAATTAAATATTGATAATTCCAAACGTTTATTTATTTCGCATTTAAATTATTTGTCTTTCAAAAATCTGCAGTTTAACATAAAAAATTATATAATAGCGGAAATTTACAAATGTACAAATAATATACAAGATGCTGCAAATATGTCTATATTTATAAAGATTACTTGACTTGCATTTCCTGTGTTACGATTACAGTTCGCTCGGGTACATCAACACATCGATGGATAAACGGAGTATGTATACCTCTATATTACAACGCGAATAGTGTAGGTGTGTCTTTGTCGACATCGTCGTAAATAATTATAATCCATCATTATTCATCTTGATCGTCTTCTTCATTATCATCGAGTGAGTCTAACAAGTCGGTATTAAATATCTTACAATACACATCATCTTTCATATATTTATTTATATATAATATTTATACTTTACCTTTCTTCTTAATATTCATTTATCATTGTATGCTATCTATCTAGGGTAGTCAGATTCTTCATTTTGTTTCCTTATTCGCTTTGTCTCGAGTCGCTGATTCGGCGTTGGCGAAAGTGAAAAAAAAGACGACCCACTCGCGGCCAAGTCATTTCGCGAATGAATTGGGTCATTTGAAACATACAATTATTTTGATTAAATTCTTGAGTTAAAAAAATATCTAATGATTGACTCTTTTGTTTGAGATATTTTGCAAACTGATGGTGCGATGACTTGACTTCGAGTTTACAGGTGAGTTTATGGAATGATGTAGGGCAAAAGTCACTGCAGCAAAAATCTCGTAAAAATTTGTTTGCAACTAACAAGAAGTACAGAATAAAGATTTTACCTTTGCGAAAATGACCTAAGATACGATTTTCTTTATCGCAGTGCTTTTTGCCGAAACTAAAAGTGACATTACGCTTATACACATACAAAATGAGTATGTTAACTTTTAGAGGGTGCCGTTACAATACATTACATTATACGTTATATTAGTTGTCTGTTATTAAATTATAAGCGTCGGACTTTACGTTTCTTTTTTATGGTCAGCTGCATGCTATTCGCTCGCCTTTCTACCAACGGAAATTTTTAAAAGCTTTCCTCGTTATTCGTCGCAGGTAATAAATTAAAACTGTGCGACTGATTCACCGGGAATGAAGTAGAATCAAGAAAGTATAAAAATTGGAAAAACAAATAAATCGGCTGTTTTAAAAGCTAGTCGACGAACAATAGGGAAATAAATACATCGCTTTGTCGGGAGGAAGGCGTAGTATTTTATGTACGCACAGTTTTCTTTCTACTTTGTTATACTTTTTAATATTATTACATACAAACATTGCAGGTCCGGGAGCCCTCTACGCACTGCCACTCGTACGAAACGCGAAATTAACTAATTACAATTAGGTATTGAGTATTATCAAATTTCAGGTGAAAGTGCGAACACAAGGAGGACTGATGTAGAAATCAAAAATAGAATACGAACAATACAACTATACAAAAGTACATATATACCAAGCGAATGAACACGAAAATTCGCTCAATGAAATTGATGAAATAATTTTCTCATCTGCAAGAACCAAATTCCAGGATTCGCGGGTCCAAAATTTGACTTAGATTTGATGTGAATTTGGCCCAAATGAGATTTAGAAATACCTTAATCCTCCTCGTTTATTTTGAATTTCATCACGGAAGAAAGTGTTCCTGGGTCAAAAGAAATGTAAAAAGAAACATTTTAACCCTTCGTTGTCCAATATGTATCTTTATACAAATTTTTTAGGTTTGTTCTATTAAAAACAATCAAATACATTAATATAAGAAATTATGCGTTAAATATTCGTTTTAGGGGTTCTTTAGTTACCCCGATCAGGAGACTAAGAAAATATACCGTCCTCGAATAACGTGATTATATCACTCATGTACCACCTTAATTGATTCATTTACCTTCATTAATTCAGACTTTTCAAGTTTGTTCAATATCTAAAAATTACTTAAATGAATTTATTATTAAAATTTTCAACAAAAGCTTTTTTATTCACTAAGTATCTTCTGAATGATCAAAGAAAACCTTTCTCCGTGTTCATTTTGTGCGCTTCGGCCACGACGAGTTTGTAAAACTGAAACTAGGCAGAATGACGAGCTTCGCACGTTGAAGAAACGGAAGAGAATTGTGAATAAGAAAGGAAGAAAAGGACAGAGAGCAGTACATATTTTTTGTGAACGGTCGGTTTTCGTAGTATTTCAATAAATAAGCTACCTAGGGAGCGGATCTTTTTGGGAAAGGGGCAGGCGCTCCTTAGATGACGACCCAGTGAGGACGAAGGATAAGCGGAAGTCGTTTCACGAATTTGACAGATTTTCAAATGACTTCACACACAGCATTGTATATTTGATAAACATCCGCAAAGTTGAAGAACAAAGTGTAAAACCCTTCCGTGGGTCGTCATCACGTCATGTGTACCTAACCTAGTAATACAGTCTGCGATTAGCGTCCTAAGGATTAAATTCATTCGCGGTAAAGTAATATATTACACACACTCACACGTATCCACTAATACACACTCAGGCACGCATCATCAAAGATGCAACGTATGCACACCAAAACGTACATGTACTTTCACCTAAAAAAATAAAATAAAAAAATAGTAGGGTTATCGTTTTGACCATACATTTCCCGTTCAATAAAACTCAGAAACCTGTTTTAAATAACTTTTTCAAGGAATTCATTTTTCTCCAAACTACTAAATGGTAAATGCCGAAGTGAAAGATGTATCGGGCAATATTGCCGGTTTACAGTTTATCGGCCATTTGATTTTATGACAACAAGATCGGCAGAATAAGAATCTGCAATTTTACAATAAGAACATGAAAATGTACAATGTTTGAATGAAATTAACGATCATAAAGTAAAATTTGAATCTCGTTTTCAAAGTATAAAAGGGAAGGAAAAGGACGATTTTGAAATGACTGCTGTAGCATTGGTGTGTAGACGTGCATACTTTCGAACACATTGATACACTATTTTTAGGCGGCGTAATAGCACAGCGAGCGAGAGTTTTGCGCGACTTGAGCTCTATAGCGCTGACGCACGCGCACAAGAGATAACGATGGTGCAGCGCACACGCCGCGCCGCCCACGTGACTCTTCGCGCAGACATGGCGACACGAGCGACAGAGCCTGGCCGGAGCACGAAGCCCTCGTCAGTCGAATGTACGATAAGATTATGAAGAAAATACGAAAGACTCAACACACAGTAATCAAGGAATCAAGGACAGTAACGATCGAACGATTACTAACGAAGCATAATATAATACATTGGTCGCTTGCGATCGGCCGAACGAACTGAACTTGTACTGACTTGTACAATCCGAGTAACTCACCTTGATCGATGCATGAGTTTGGAAAAAATTAGAATGCGAAACGTTACTTAAAATACTATTTGATATGAAAGATATACAAAGTGTTTAAATCAATTTGGTTTCAATTGGTGTCATTTTTAGTTAAGCTCAATAGAAGAACATTTGTGCTTTTGTAGATTCACTGCAAGTGCAAAAAGCTAAAAGTTAACAATTCTAAGCAGTATAGATATATCTTAAGTATCAGTCCAATTTTCATGCAGCGACCGTTATCCTTACCGCGCTACATGACACGAAAAAATCTTTACGGGATTGTAGCAGGTAGCAGCTGATTTGAGAATTTGGTAATTGCTCTTTTGTTCGTTTACAAATCGTATAAAAGCATATATTTTTTCCGATAATAAGAATTTTTCTTTATACTTTGATTGATATACGTAACGCGTTCGAATCTTTCGCTGCATGTTTATAAATTCGCGTGTTGAACACTGAATTGTGATGCTAGACTTTTCGGGCAGGTGTAACTCCGACCGGACTTGAGTTGAGCCGATGGGCAACCAACTCGGCGGGTCTCAGGATCTCACGGATGAGGCAGTCTTGATCCACGAGTCGTAAAACGGCTCAATACTTGCTCGCCTCGAGGCGAAGACGACTCCCGTGTCGTCTCCGTGGACTCGAATCGTCTTTGCGTAGCTTCCATCGATTCGAGTGCCGATGACGATGCTTCGACACCATCTTGCTCGTACTACTGTCTGCCTGCAGGGAATTTTTCGTGGCCCTCAAACTAGAAGACGGCTTCCTCGTCTGCACGTTCAAAGGTTCTCGGGTTTCCCTCACACCCATGTTCTTTGTCACAACGTCGTTGTGTTTTTGAATATCCGAATTTGGATTAAACTTTATAAAATTAAAACACTCCTGTCGGCCATGGCCATTCTTGATCGGTCTTCCAGCCTTGTTAAATCCAAGATATACGGACCCATTTACCACACTCTTGTACCTCAGGTACGAATCGTGATACACTTCGTAGAATTTGCATCTATCATTCCTCTGCTTCTTAGTCTGAAAACAATAAAAAAGAATTTGTGAGATTAAGTAGGATTCAATACAGTATGATTCTGTCGACCAGGTAAAGAAAGTTTCTATCTACAATTATTATGACAACAGAATTATACTGAAGAAGTACAACTTAGTACACTGTATTACAATAATTGCACAATTTGTCATATTCATGTACATTTTTAGGTAATGTTTATATACGTTTCTTGTGAGCAACGTTGGTATTTAGGTTAAGCAAAATAAAATATTTCGTTAGAATAGTGAAAATTATAATTATATTCTGTTAATTTAAAGCAGAATTCTTTACGTCAATGTTACTCGGAATATTATTTTATGTCAATGAGCAATGCTAATGTTAATACCTTGGAATTGATACACAGTTTCTGCTGAATACAACTTGAACAGTTTGTGAGCAGCTTCGCTCATTAGTAAGGTTTCATACTTAATGGAACTAATTTTCTTTAACTAGATTTGTACTATAGTTGGGTTAAATGAATCCCATGTAACAAAAAAACTACCCATGAGATGAATCAGACTGCTGATTAAGGCGGTGCAAAATTGAAAAGGATAGGATAATATTAGAATATGTTTTATAATAACGTGATAAGTTCTTAATTGTAAATAATTACCAGAGCAACTATTTTCCACTTGTCACTGTAGCAAACGTATCGATGGCTCTTTTCTGCGTAGATATACATCTGCTTATTTAAATTCCACGATAGGGTCGTCAAAGACTCTGCAACAGAGAAAAACGTTGGTTCATTAAATTAGTGGAACTAACAATTACACAACGCATGTATAAGGTTTATCTAACACTGCTATTATACAAGTTTCAATTGCGGGATAACAACAATTGCTGCACAATACTATATTTTAAAATACAAAATTTTACAATTCATTCAGTTCTGTTTACTCATTCTTCAGATTGTTTAGCCTCGTAGCTATCGGACTCTTCAAGCGCAAAACTGAAAGGTTGGTGTGAAGGCCCTACCTTACCCCCCCCCCCCCCTCGTTTTTGTTTCTATGTGTAGTTTGTGTCGAATTGTGATCTTCTGTTTCGAAAGGAGGAAACGGGAGGTGAAGTGAGGAGAGTCTCGTATGGCGGTAAGAGCGCAAGGTGGTTTTCTAAGAAGAGGCCTCGTCGAGGTTTATGACGTGAGTTGTACCTGCTTCGGCAAGGCTCTCTTCTGCTTCGTCTTCTTCATCTTTACTACACCTTTCCTGGCTAAGAAAAGAAGAAAGACGCGCGGCTAGTTGGTGCTAATGAAGGGGACACAGACGGGCCGGTGTATGCTTTGCCACTTAGCGTCGGAGCCTCGACCCCGAAGTGCACACTGGTCACTCACGTAGTGTACCATCTCTCGTCCTGGGATTACGAAATGTCCCGCGTTAAGAAACATGGCGCCCTTTGTTCCAGAAGACGAACAGAAACAGAAAACAGATGAATCCAGTGTCATTTAAAAGTACAAACAACCAGTTTCAAACAGTTAAAAGAGATCCTATTTTAAGAAACATTTTGCAATAAAGTAGTTTAGATTCCATCTTAAACTGCATGGAAAAAATGGAAGGTCAGGACTATATAAGGGTCAACTCTGTATGATGAAACTGGCCGTCACTGGAAGGTCGAAAGAAGATATCGACTTGATCTTCCCAGAGAGAAAACTTGACAAGATGTTCAACTTGACCATCTCCAAGGAAAAGCTTGATTATCTTGATAGGATGATCCTCTGGGATCTTTTTGACCATGTCGAAAAAAATTTCTAGAAGAACAGTCAACCATCTAGGAGGTTTTAATATCTCTAAATTTTGACTCTCTAAGTTGTGAGCCTTCAGAAAAGAAAGGGTGGCGGCTTATTTGAAACACTTCCTCGTAGAAGAATAGCAAGCAAAAGTAAAGCAGGAGCTTTAGTAAACAGAAGAGTCAGTTTTCGCGCCGCCACCGCCGGCGTCGTCGTGTCAGCACCTCCACCCGAATCCATCACCTCCGTCTCATCTTCTCTTCTTTCCATCTTCGAGAGTCGACAACAAGCCTCGGCGAGGACCGACGATTACTCAAGCTCACTTGCTTGTGAGCAAAAGAGAGAAGATTCTCCACCGAAGAAGATTGAGACACCGTGAGAGCGCCCTTGGCTGGCACTTGGAAGCACGAAGGGAGGTCGTCTGGAGCTTGAAACTATAAGCGAACCAACTCAAGGAACGATAAAACGATCATCGGAATTCCCTACGAACCACGCGGGGGTCCTTCGACGGCCAAATACTGCTACAAACATTGGAGAAACTTGGTTCTTGATTTGGTCAGACCTCATATAGAGATATAGATTTATCGATTGTTCATTGGAAGTCTCGGCAGGACAACAGAAAAATGAATATCTCTCGCTCTAATGTGGGCTATCTTTCTTATATTTAGGTATTTAATTCTCAAGCGTAGAAGAAAATAATTCTATGTTGAGTAACACGAATGAAACATAAGAGAAAGTACCTATCCTAATATTGATTGGAACTGACGTGGAACACTGGCCATAACTCAATCAAGTGTCTATTAGTAAGATCTATCAATGAAGTGATTTGCATTGTCGATTACGGAATAGATTGATGTATAGCTTGTCTGAAATTTATCATCAATAATAATGATTCAAAAATTCTTTTTATAAAGGAAGTGACACAATTTGCACCTAAAATATTACTAGACAGTTTTGTTAATGCTCGACACAAAATTTAGGATCACCTTATCTTGGTTCGTGCAAATTGTTTTTTTTTATGAGCCCATTTCTACGTTAATCAGGGAGCATTATATGACCGGTACCTTCGTGGCCTCTGTGCAGATACATATCTTAGTATGCGCAAATACATATGAATGTAAGACTTGTATGGAAAGTATGATATCTTGAAGAAGATCAAGAAAATGATTATATAGTACCATTATAGAGTTCAATTTCTGGTTTTAATCGGTTTTATTTTTAATTTAGTTCTTTAGTGAGCCGTTGCGCCAGAGGTAGAATCCAATCTTATCAGCTTTAAAATTTTATTGCCCTATAAGTTGCTGGAATGCAACTGTGGTAGATTTTAATTGTAACTTTCTGGCGATATGCGTGATTTTTCTTTTATTAAATTCTTTTTCGCATTCAACGGACATTGAGTTGTCAGCATTAAAATACATATAGGTGAACTACCCTAAGCTTGAAATATAGTACAGATTACGATTTTTAAGGCACACAAATAAGATTTCAAAGCAGTGTAGTTCATATTTGACGTAACTCATAAATCTATATCGTGCTTGGAATTTAATTATTTTAGTAGTGCAAGGGCTGTGATTATCATGTCAGGCTGGTAAACCAGACTTCACCTGTCGCACCTTTGATCTACATCATGAGAATGTTAGTACATCCAACGCTTCTGGTTGAAAAAAGATGCCAGTTTACCAAGCAAAGCGTCCATTTAGGTGTTAATGATAGGGTCACCATACGCGCCTTCGTAACAAGAGTCAGAGATTAACCTCCTTCGGCGCTGACTCAGTTTCTTTATCACTCACTTTTTCCTTTGATTCTCTTTTCGAATTACAGCTTTCATAACACCGCGATGCAAACATCTGACATACCAGTGGCTCTCAAAATAATTATTTTATTGATTGATGATTCCAGTATCTAGACCTACGGACGTCACTGTAATCAAAACTGCATATTGTTTACAAATTCACGATTTAGGGTATAGAAAATGAAGCTTTGGCTGAAAGTGTCCCTTTTATGATCAAGCTGTTGATCGCTGTCGCTGTAATTTCACAAGAGTTGCGAACCCGTTAAGTCTGGTTAATGGGTTCCCGTACTGGGAGAACACGTAGAAGTAATATATGGGAACCATTCTTCTCTCTACCCCTTTCTTCTTTTCTCTACCTCTCTCTCTCCCTTGTTTATCCCCGAGTCTCTTATCCGCAGAGGGCGGCCCCTCCCACCGGTTATTATCGAGGGTAATCGTGCCTAAAAGCCGGTGTCCGCTTTTGATTAAAATTGGCTTTTAATTCATTTGGCAGCCTCTAATCTCGCGGCGGCTCCGATCAGAAGACTCTTCCCGCAACCTCCGCTCGTCCATACGGGTCAGGAAGGAGAGAGCATCCATGAATAAATTCCTTCGCGTTGCTTTTCACCCTACAATATATAATGGTGATCGCTTTCAACGCAGCAACTTTGCAGCAAGTAAAGCGATTTGCTATGGGTAATCGAGACGTTTTATTATTTCCTGCAGTTCCCAAGATTTCGGGACCGAAATATTGATGAAAACGTTTCTTTTTTTTTTGTTATCATCAAGCTTTTAGTTTTTCTCTCTTGGAGAACAGGAAGCAGCATCTATTACTCGTGTAGTCATTTCTTCATAATACTTGTGATATCCAAAATTCGATTACCTCTCAGGATGGTTTTGTGGCTTCAGAATTGTTACTGTGAGGGATCATTGCAAAAAAGTTGTGAAATTCAAGTCCAAGCCATTTTACCGATATTATTTTTTGTCTACTATTAGGATATAGTACTTATATCGAGTTATTTATATTTTTTTAAATCAGTCGAATTTCACTAATCACAAAAGTTGCTTGGGTTTCAAGCAAATATATTTTGTTGTCCATATACGAAGAAAAATTCCTGGTTTGGAAAGCAAAATATTTTGGCAATATTTTGTTGCAGAAATATATTTCTCAGTGCATTATTTATACTATAGATGGACAAACAACAATTTTGTTGATCTAACCAAATATTTTACCGAGAGCACATTTTAAAAACTTACAATTTTCTTACTGATGTAATTTATCGAGATTCATTGTATTTTATTGTGAAACTACATTTCCATTATAGATAGTCCAAATCACACAAATTTTTTGACAATGAACATTACACATTAGTTAATTAGAATGAAATAATGTAGCAGATGTGTTGACCTACTTCCTTTTCACGTTCCTGTCTATCATCGATATTAAATTCCTTTGAGACGGTTGATGCTTTCTGAGGTTAATGGAGCAAAATAAAGCACTGGTATCAATTCTGTTAGCAGCTTTTCTGTTTACCAGTTCACCCTACATCTAGGTAGTTGGAAACAACTAGATATATTCTGAACGATCTTTCCTCTATGAACCATAACCGTCAAAAATAGCTCTTGGTGCAGTATATTGTTTTGCTGATATTTATGTGATTTCAAGTCAGGAAGCACGAAAACTCTATGACAGTAACTAGGGCAAACATTCAGTTGACTATGCACAAAGGAAAGATATACAATTACACCTATATATTGTTTGCATGCAGTTATCCTACAGTTTTGTCAATAAGTTTTGGATGTAATGAATTCAAAATTGTCAATTCTTGAAAGTTTAAGACATTAACCTTATTGTGTAGTATTCAAAAGGTAAAATTTCATTTGTAATGTCGACCACCCTCACGACTATAAAAGAGCGATGGGCAAGAAAGAATTTATGATTACAATAAAAACATACTTTCTTCAAGCTTCAGATATTCATTAAGCTTATCGTGCCTTATCTAATTGGAGCTTTCTTCCATTAAAATGTTTTTCATGTTGGCGTGGACACTTGGGTGCCGTTTTAATTAATCGACTGTTTAAATTAATTAAGTCTTGACAACATTCAAGGATGCTATGGGCATCCGCTGTATAATTGGTATTCAAATCAGAACCGTTATCGCTATGATTTGAATGGCTAGTGGATGGCTTAGCGTCGATTAGCTTCGAAGCGAGATAACCTGATGTAGTCTTCCACTTTGTCACTTTTGTCACTTCCACTCGGCAGCGAAAGATGATGACGAGTTTAGAATATCAAAATTAATTGTAATAATTATTACTTCACGAAGCTAGGGTCATTGATCTAAAAGCTTGAAGAACACATGTCGATTATTCCATCAATTAGCGATCAGCAAAATTCGTCACGGAGAGGCAACAAATATTACATTTTCAAGATCCTAAGGTAGAAATTAAATTCCACTTTGATCTTGAAGTGCCGCTAGGCTCTGATTACCTGAGATTACGATTCATACTATCCATCGATCTCGATCGCAAGGTACATGCAGATTCAGATGTTGAAGAAGGAAAGAGAAAAAGAAGATGTGTGAGGAAGAGAGAAGTAAAGAGAAACCAGAGCGTGAACGATGAGAAGGAACAAATAGCTCCTCTCGGGCAAAGTTGCTGCGCAATCGGCGTCCCATCGCGCGGTAGATTCAATTAATTAGTAGAAGCAGCGCAATTAATTGGTAAGCACCGCTCACGGGTAAAGGCTTGTTTGAGATTAAGCTCATATCCCCTTTCCTGAACATTTACTCTACCCGTTTTAAGGCACAATATCTATCATTTTCACCTGTTAAAAGAGCATTCTTTTATTGATTAACTTTTAATCATGCTTTTTGCATGATATGAGCACCTTGAAATATATTTATAGATGGTTTTTTTGGTTTTAAATATAAAGTGTATAATCCCAGATGGAAATCGTAGTAGAGCGCCAGTTGTTGGCCAGTTGTTGGCCATAGTAGTGTATCAGTAGAGAATATAGTTATTATGTTATCATTAGTACGGTAAATACAGTATAGTACAGTTCTAGTAGTAAATTTCCACCTGGGATGGTGCATTTGATGTTCTTTATGATCTCGTTGGCTTTATCTAACTATCTATCTATTGCAATCAACTGTTCAGTTTGTAATAGGCGTCAGCTGTGCTCGATATCGTCTATACTATAACGTTCCTATCTGTATGTTATAGGCTTTTGGATATCACATACGGTCATTAGATTAGTAGATAAAAATGGTATGGTCTTTAGTCAATTGTATTTCCTGCAAGGCAATTTCAATAACTTTCGATAAAACTTGAAAATCTCTAGTTGAAAATTGTACTAATATTCATAACTTAGTACGGAAGCATCTTCATTTCCAACAGGCTTTCTTCTAATTACAAATGAAATTAAACTCATTATCTGACTGAATCTCAATTCTAGTTTTCAGTGAGCAAGTCAAGGGAACGTTCTGCACCTTGAAATGTATTGCTTTTATTTTTCCTATCAGTATGCTTCTTTATAAATCTGTAAAACATTCAGTGAGCATACTCTGCACCGGTGGTCTTTGCCTGGACATAAGACCTCCCGTGGATATTAAAGGTCCATGAAATATATGTGTGGATAGTTTGATGCCCATTGGAGATTTGTGAAAGTATAGTCAACAAGGGCTACTCATCGTCTGATCAAATCTTTTATCTTTTTTCGCATTTTAAAATCAAAAAGAACTTTTGTTATACCGGTTCCAACGACAAATGATTTTGGTACTTTTAGTATTTCAGCAAACTCCGACTCCATTGGAGTTTATGCTGCTTACGGCATCCACACATATATTATGTGTATAATATAGTGTCATAAAACGTATGAGTATCTCTTCCAGTATTATATGGTATCAATCTGGATTTTGCAAGGTACGTATTTTGAGTCCATTGGCACAAAAGTGATCATTTACCCGTTATGGTCTGACTCGAAAACGGTGCCAATAAATACAGAATGAGACTGAACTGAATTCTCATCTCGACTGAGAAAATCCTCAATTCAGAGGGCCAATAAGGTGATAAAAAGAGTCTAGCCAAAAACAATAGCATCGAGGTGATGTCTACAATTGAAAGATAGCGTAAATTATTGTGCTAAAAATGGAACTTTTTACGAACTCGTCTAGTCTTGAGTCATCAGTAACTTGTCAAACTTCGTTTTAAAAACTCTTAATCGATAGAGGCTGCGTAAACCACAATCTTTACTACCGAAGAATTGCTGTAGGATATCTAAATTTTGAAAGTATCCGATATTTAATGTCCAGTCCGTACTCGATTCTGTCGATTGATCGCAAGCTTTCTCGGAAAAGTACTAAAACCACAGAGGCTGATTACAATATTCATAAAGCTGGTAAAACGTCCACTTTTCCTTATCTAGTAAAGTGATCACTCTAAGTTTCTGTTCAGTGCCTTAGTGTTTTCATGCATTTAAATAAATTAAAAAAATTGTTTCGACATTAAGAAGAAATAGGATTTCTTAATTTACTAATAGGAAAAAAAATGATTTAAAAAGTCACAAGAGAATGTATGGATAATTTACTTACGATAAGGTGCGTTTTGATCATCAAGCTCTGTGGCTTTGACCATGCGACCGATTACGGTAACATTGCCGCTGCTGCAAGTCGAGTAGAGACTCACGGAGCGCACCATTGCCGGAACCGCCCCGCACATCACCACCTGAAAGAGTCATAAAAATATTCTGATTAGAGAAACAATGATTTTCAAGTAGAATCTTTTGTAGATTTTTATTAGCTTTATATCAGTATACGACTTTGGACAGTGTTACATCAACCGAAACCACTTTTGCTCATACGATTCATGCAGTGATATTAATATGTATGAATTTAGATTTTACGCATGAATTGATACTAAACCAGTATATTGAAGATTTCAGGTGACTGGAAAAGGATCGATTCAGAGGGTTCCTAAAGTTTGGTTTGTTCGGTTCGACGACCGAAAACGACGTCGTTAAGAACGTCGAAGCATGGGAACGCGGAGGCTGCCCAATTTATCCGGGTAAGAAGCATATCCCAAGTTTTACGGTCGATTCACATATCGCGCGACATCGCGAGACATTCTACGGCTCTTTACCGAGACGTCTGCTCATCTTATCCTTGTTCGCATGCACTATTTAAAATCAAACTGACAAACCACTTCCTACGATTCTATTGTCATCAATTTTAATTTCAATATCAAATTTTCGACGTAATACTTGAACCATCACTTTTTCATATTTGGAAATTACCAGGCACAGTAAAAAAGATTACTTTCAAGTGTTACACCTTAAATTCAGAAATTCAATTGAAGACACGAGAGTGACAACTCGATAACCAATTTTTCGGCATTTAAATCATGAAAATTACAACTGGATAAGGACCATTTTATTTTTCCGTTCCAGAACACAGAAAATAAAAAATAATGTCTTCAACTCACCGAAACATTGTAAATGATGGCAACATGTTATTTTAGGTTCTAATAAGATGTCATTTTTATATTTTCATAAATTCTCAAATTCCAATGCCAAAAACTTTGGCATATCAAAAATTACATATATCGCACATATTCCACAGGCCCGAAAAAGCTCTTTACTATATTTTAGTGACTTTGTGAAAAAAAATAAGCTTTCTTGTTTATCCTGTAAAATTTCAATCATGGTCCTTATCCAGTTTTCATTATCATGCCATTCTCCTGCTAATGGAAAATTTCTTTAACACATATTTTTAATTAATAATACGGTAAAAATTGTATATAATCTTTTAGCACGTTTGTTCTCATGTCTTACGATCTATACATTATTTCAAAATTTGAAGAAAACCTCTACATAATACAGTACAGATTTGAAATTGTCTTGATAACATTTCTTAACCAATATTTTTTCAACTTATCTTCAGCGCCTAGAAAATTATTAAAAAACTAATTGACACGCTCCTTGCTCATCGGTTCTATGCAATTTTTTCAGGGTTTCCCTATGAATGCAGGTATGGAAAAAAATTATTGTTTATAAAGCAATTCATTTTTTACAGCATTTTTTGCAAAAAAACTCGCTACTATTTTGAATCAACTTTCAAGCTCTACAAAATAATCCTCTTAGGTTTTTTTTCTATATTTTAACCGTGAGCAATATTTCAAGCAAACGTGTTAAAAAATTATTTTACTTTTCACTTTATTGTTAATTAACAATATACGCAACAGTCGGACAGAACGCTAGTTTTCAGTATTTCATTAGAACGTCCACCTAAACATTATATGCAAAATGAAAGTGCTGGAGATTTGGTTTGAGCAGAAATCCTAATTTGACTGAACCGAAATTCAACGTCTCTATTTAATATGAGTCTATTTGCTGACAGCACCGTATATGGGACTATCGGTTGAGTAAAAGCAGAATGAATACAGACTCACACTGAATGACGGTACCGACTTAAATTTTTTTAAATTATTCAGACAAAAAATAGGCTATTCACCGCAGTTATAATGTTTTTTACCATTTCTCAAAGTTTTAGCGAAATGTATGTATTGTTGTTAACGCAAACATGTTGAAACTAAATTGTTTAAATTCTCAAATGGTAAGTATTACATAATCTCAATTTTTCTGAAAGTTCAATTCAAAGTGCAATTCCAAATTTATGTCCCAAAAATGTTTAAAAACATCCTTCCGTGGATAAGTATCACTTTCAAGACAATAGCAATATAAAAGTTCAAATTTAATTTTTTTCCGAAATTTGTACAATTCCTAATTTATATCATGAAATAAGTTCAAAAATAGTAATTTGCTGTGGCAAAATGTTGTTCGAGCAAAATTCCTAGAGAAGTTTAATTTGATTTATTTTTTATTTTACTTGGGCATACAATCATATTGGTTACAATTTTTAATTTCAAAGTGTACGATATCAAGTGGTGTTATTTCAAAATAAAAACAAAATATGACAAGTAAGCATATACAGATTTCATGACTTTGCAGTACGTACACGTACTTACAGAAGAAAATAAAAATAAGTAAGTGAGAACAAAAAAGATAACTTGCAGAGTTGTAAACGCGTAGGTATAGAAGCAGCAATCATTAATCTATGACAGGTAAGAATCCGCCAATGCAAACGTGCGACTTTAGTGGCTCTTGGCACGGCTACCAGCACGCGATCTTTGATGGGTAGACTCTTCGTGATATCGATATCTGCGATCTGACCCAGTCACCCTCCCTCAAGGTACGAAACTACAGAGTCCGCATCGAACCACAGCGAAGCGAAATTTAAATTATTTATTCAGTAACGTCTTTACAAAACATTGATTTGTATTCAATTAGAAATTAATGACAGGCAAAATAATTTTCATTAATCTTCTAACTATTCCCTTGCACACCTAATAGGTACGGCATCAAAAGCGTACTATTTGAATCTCTGATTCAAATTTAGAGATTATAACCCTCAACACTAAGCCACTAAGATGCACGTGGCGTCAACAGTGAGCGACATAAATCGATAAAGATTGGTATCCATACCCGACATCTATGAATACATTTTCTGGTTTAACTTTGTCAAAAATATACCATATTTTTTCCATGGCTCACAGTGACGATACAAAATTTAATGAGCCCTTATATTGAGCAACGTTGGCTTATTACAAACTGGAAACTCACTCACCATCAGGAGGCACAAAATCTTCGCTAAGACGGCAAGCTGTGGTAACCTGAAACAGAAAATGAAACGCTTATTAGTCTTTAACAGATCAAGGATTCGGAAGAATTGAACGAGAATAACGACATGTATGATGATAAATAAATATTCAGAATTAATGTAAAACAAACTTACGCGATGACGGTGGCTCGCTGCGAGCAAAGAAAACACAGTAATTAAGGACAGGGACAAATTAGAATCTACCAATTAAGATGTGGGAATTCTGATTCGCAATCCTAACGGAATGTTTGGAATTTTAATAATATTCTTGTAAGTGCTGATGAAGCGTCGGCAGGCGTCGAAATCACCGTGAATCCGCAATCTCTTTTCCCGGCAACGGAAAAGAGAGAAAGAGACAGAGAGAGAGAGCAGACAGATAGGTATCGAGATCTCGCGCACAGAAAAGATATCCGGTATCTTCACCAGGTGAACCTGTCCGGCACGTGCCAAAGAGACGATGAGAAAGAAGGAGGAGAGGAAGACGATGGAATGGAAGAGGAAGAACGAAACTTGACCTGAGTGGTTAGTGAAATAATCCAACTCGTATTTCATTTTCATTTTGATTTTATTTAGGCTTGGGTCTTAAGCAAGTGATCACGTAGGAAGTTTAATCGAAAAATACTTGAGACTAAATCTCCGATTTGAAAAAAGTTTAATTACTGTTTCAGCATCCAATTGGATGATAATGAGATATTAAGAGATAAATTAATTTATAGAATACAGATCAAATCGAGAAACTAGCAAAAGAAAAGTTCAGAACAATGCCAATTGTTCTTGCTGGATTATTCAAGATATTGCCAGATCCAATTATCCTCTGGAGTACCTTAGAAATCAAGATTACGGTGACACATTACGGATGGTAAATAATAACCCAGTTGCAAACAAGCTCTATGCGGTTAGGTTAGCCGCTGTGGGGTATTGCGCAATATTCATGCATCTTGAGTTACATAGGTGTGACATCACAAACTAACATTAAATAACAACCTTTTTAATTAACTTCCTTTTTATACGCAAGGTAAATATAATAAACCCAGGTAGTTTACGACTGGCACTCTGTTGAAAACCCAGCTAATGATCAATGTATTCTGAACCCAGTACTGCATAAGTACAATAAAGATTATTGGCGCCTACAGTCTACCAATACAGAACATAGTTATATCAAGAAGGGTTTTGTCAGTACTACGATACTACTATTTCCACCTGGAATCAAGCAGACTTGGGCAAGTTGTTGAACACAGTTCTCGCGACAAATGTGCCTAGCACATTTATCATCGTACTCACTGTGCGACATGCATCAAATCATAATGCGCAGCAAGAGCATGTCGACTCAGGTTTCGAGGTTTAATTGCGCCAACGCAACGTAGCAGCGGCAATAGCACTCTGGTACCAGTGCTACCAGAGTGCAATGGCATAGTGTTCCTCAGTGACCAGGGAACTCGGTGGGATTGCTTTCTCGCTTTTATTGCAATTCTAAAGCGATAAAACAGAAAAATTACGTTTCATATTTCGCTTCTACATAAACAAAAATTACTAGTTACTCAGCTAATCAGTTAATCATTTTTTAATTGCATTAATCTGGGTGCCAATTCATATTCGTGAGTAGTTGAGAGTTTTTGAAATTGTACTAGATTTAAAATTAACCTGGAAAATTTAGGCAGGTTTCTTCAATAATTTTGCTTCTTTAAAATAAATCTTTTTTTCTTGTTTTACTCAGTACTTGTGTAAATGCATTGCAAATCATATTTAAATTTCTCTAAAAGTAACGTAACAAGTCCAATATTTTTCTCGTGTTCATTTTTGATAGATTAATATTATGTGCGAATGGAAACCAGATAAAAGAAGATTAGAAGCAAAACAAGAATCAGTACATAAATTTCCTATATGTTGTAATAATTTAACAGTAAACTTATTTTAGCTTCGACATGTGGCAACATGTGATTCGAAAGTAATTACCTTGAAGTTACAAGTTACAAGTTACAACATTAATTCGTGATTAAATGACTGCTGGACGTTTCCGTTGTTAATAAAAATTTGCAATGTATATACTAGATGTTCGTCTCAGTTTACCGTGCTAAATCCAGTATTTCCGGTATATTCAACATAGACCGAGTTTACAAGATTTATTTTGGAAGAAGAACTATTTATTTTTATATAAATGTAATCGATGATTCATTTGCATTGAAACTAAAGATAAATTAGTATTTTCTTCCAAAAATACAAGTTTCGTAATTTCGAAATTACTCATTAGACTTTAACGTATGTAGTAGCGGTGATTTAAAAACGATGTTAGTCCGAAAGGTCAATAAAAGATCGATTAAATGTCATCTTCGTGGAATTGGCTGTCCGTCAACTTAGATACTTTCCTCATGTGACTCAAATTTTCCAAAAATTATTAGGGACGTGAGAACTCCATTTGATTCCTCAAACTTACCAGATAATTACAGTCATAACTGCGAGTCTCCCCGGCGTTTATGCGTCATCCCAGTCCAACTACAGTCCTTTCAATTATCGCGAGAGAGAAGACGAATCTAGTCGACAATAATTAATTAAGTAAACTATTTCCAGCCGGCTCTGGATATAACTGTAGATGGTTTCTAGCAAAAACTCCTCCTTCACATCACAGAGAATGCTAAATTCAACTACATTGTTGAAGTTTGACACACTTTCCTTTCCAATACAAGAACATAACTATAACCTCTTGTAGCTTGCACTGCGCTTCTGGAGATTATAAAGTGTAATTACTGACTCTCTATCTCGAAACATAATGCGTAGATTGTGAATCAATACAAAAAAAAATAATATTGCTCGTGTCCACTCTAGCTCGACACACCTGACAAGTCGGTCGCTTTGATCGGAGATTATAAAAAAAATATATGATCTGTGATATATCACTTGGACGATAATTATCGGGAGTTTGCACAGTATTTATAGCTTTTCGAAGCAGTGCCACTCGCGCAAATTCCTGTCAAAATCGGACGTGGAAAAAATGGGACACTGGAGAAGAGCTTAAAGGTTAATCAACCGAGCGGACAACTCTTGACGTGACAGCTGAATGACTGACTGACTAGCTAAATGACGACTAGAAGCCGAAAAATACTGTGCTTGGTCACCGCGCGAGATCAGCACGTTGAATGCGGTCTAAAGATTCCGGTCTGACACCCTTGGGCACGTGGGGACTCATCTAAAGGGGATTTAGTGGGGATTGTCGCCCGTCGCGTGAAAAACTGCCAACACTTGAATAGGCCCCGGCTCCATCATGAAAAACGCGGCTACCGACGTTCGATGACTCTCAGCTGACCGTCTTCTGACCTACGATAAAGCAGCACGCGAGCACAGCTTCTTTCATGATATGCAAAGTGGTTCCGAGTGAGAACCATCGTGTCCACGAGACAGGCACCGACGGATCAATTCAAACCAACATTAACTTCGAGTTTCAATTGCAGGGCAAGTCTAATGAATGGAAGTTGTAATTTAGTGTTATAACACTTCTGAGAAAGTTTATGCATTTCATTTTATTTTTATCTATCAAAGAACGAGTCTCCGACAGGTCAACAGTACCAGGTGAGAATTATAGTGGCACCCCAGTATTGGGAAAAACCCTCCCGACTAACAACTGACCTTGTATCGCTCACCCTACGCCTACAGGCTCGGTACCAGTTGTTGGCCAGTAGAGTTTTAGTAGTGAGTCAGTAAACAACAAAGTAATTTGGAATTTTCCCAGAACTGAAAAATAGAACCGTAAATAGTCTGGCCCAGGAGAGTGCTGTGTAAATTTCCACCTGGGTTTTTAAATTTAGAAAAGATTTTAAAAACTAAAACTTGATTTAGTGCCGTTTCCGTTATATGAAGTAAAACCTAGGTTGATGCAGACTGACCAATCCAGTACTTATATGATTACATAAGAGGGATATGTGACTCATTTCTACTTTGTGGTGAACCGAGAAATTTACTACCTTTGCTTTGTAAAGAACGAGAGCATGAGCCTGCGATCCAAAGGACTCACCTGGTGTTCCGGGTATACAATAGAACTGCCCCAAAATGTTTCCTAAACAGGCGTAGCAAATCTCAACAAATCACAAATTTCAATAGAAAGTGTGTCCCATCTCCACAAATCCCGATACTAGAAATCGCGAAAGAAATGGGCTTGTAGGGCTACTTGCTAAAATTCGGACCAGTTCTGTAGTCCGCTTTCATCCCACAATGAGCGAGTCAAATCGTTATTTGCGAAATCACACCGCATTTCTCGAAAGTAATATTTTTACTTTAAAGGGAAATTTCTACATCTGTAAGAAATTTGTTGCCAAATAAATGAAGAATATATTTCATTATTGTATCGAAATCAAGATGTAGTTTCGATTCACAATATTTAACCATCTGAAATTCCGACAATACAGAATTAGGTCCCTATACGAATAATTTTAGCCGAGATAAAAAGTTGTGGTTTGGAATCCAAATACATTAGAAAACAAAATTTTAAATCCGTTAATGTTGAGCTAATGTTGGGTGCAGTAATTTTTAGTGAATATCAAACTTTAAATCAAACTATGAATGTATTTTCACAATAAATTACAATACATAAAAATTGTTAGTTTTGGCAAAAATTTACGATTACTTGTAAGATCTTTCGTAACATTCTCCGAGTAATAGCAATAAAATTATAGTTTATAGTGGACATGTTTCCATTTTTATTCAGAAACCGTTGAAAATCGTAGAAAATGACAAAGAAATTCTCTAGCAACTACCATTTTTTGTTAGAATTTGTAATGACCAATTTGTACAAAAATTAAAATTTGCACATATTGAAATTGATTACCTTTTATTATAAAAATACAATTTCACCTGGGCTATTCTATAAAGAAAAAAATATATGTTTCAAACTAATAGAACCTATGAAATTACCAAAAAGCAGTTTGACGCTCAATTTTATCATCGACTAGTATACATTTTATGCTTTTTAATTTGAAGAATTTAAAAACGAGAAAGTTCGTAGCTTTCCAAAATGAAACTCTGTGTCCAGATCATGGCTAACCCCGCGGCAAGTCACATTGCGGCATCTCACATTCGAAAAAATTAGAATTCCACAAAAAAATTAACGAAACTTAGCAGTGTGACTCAAATTATTTTTCTGGCCAATCACAGCGGTGTCTCTCCCCACTCACGAGATGTCGAAAATGGTAAGGGGTGTGACCTACATTATTTCTGCGATTAATCGAAATGCGACTTCGGAGGCTCGTCTCGAGAAGACGAAGTTGTCGATTCCTCAACTGATGACTTTACAGTGGCCGAAGTGAGTTTACTTTTTCCACTAGTGGGAAAAGTACTCACTTCGACCACTGTGACGTCATTTAGTTGAGATATAAAAAACTTCGTCGTCTCTCGACAACATCCTCAGTCGCATTTCCATCGCGAGTGTTGGACAAAGTATTATGTGAACCTTACTAGTGAAAGACGGCGATTCAACACGTGTGATGCACAATATACTACTTTTCTCAAGATTAGAATACTTCAAGTGTGAAACCATAACATGAGCATAGCTACATTCTCAGCCTCCGCAGTCTCATTTTTGTTGCAACTCAAAACAATACCAAATCAGGGTACTTTTGAGGATCGACGTTTTCCTGTGTAACTACAATCTTTAAGAATTTATTATATTTTAAAGAATTATGTTTTTCCAATCAATTATTTTCTAATGTTTTACAATACTTCAGCTTAAAAGTATTCTCTAATATTCTATCTATGATAGGTCCAATCCTTCCTGTTTATTTACTCCATTATTTTTTATGACTTTTTTTATCGATACCAGTGACAAAATGAGTTTGCTTTATTATTTCTTTTATAAGAGATTCTGAAAACAGAGTCTGAAGTTCTAAACGCTTTTTAAAATAGGCCCTGTTTTTAAATATATACAGTGGTCCTTGCCTCAATGATCATCAGCACGCGAATGACAGAAAGAGAGAAAAGCGTTTCGAGAAGGAAGAAACCTTTATCGGTAGTCTTGTCATCAAAGTCGTAAAATCTAATCTCCCGCGGCTTGGTAGGTCTCGAGGTCTTTCGCTGTCTTTTACTCTTCTCTCGCTCTCAACTCGCCTGCTTTCTCATCCTTGGATCAGGTCCTTCACTATATGCATAACTATCGATTACGGCGAGTATATCGCCGTCAATGACCGAGAAGTCGTAAAGATTTTCCGCGTCAAAAACGAATAATATCGCTGGGAGTTCTAACTCCGCATTCAATAAATTGATATTCTATTATCCCTCCCTGTGAATAAATAAGCATTCACTCGTTTTTGCCATTTTTTTTTCAAGCTCATGCGTTATGTGAATGATTTATATTTCGATGATTAATGTGATACTAGTGTCAGGTTTATAGCCGCAAACTGATTATTAGTCCCCCTTTTTCAACGATTTATTTTAATTATCGTAGTATGAAAGGAAGTGTGATATTAAAGGTGCCTGCATATATTTATTTAGATTTAATTATCAGTAGACAGCAACAAGTTAAGCTCCTTCATAATCGATAAAGAGGAATGTGTCAACATGGTATCTTTGAATCATTATTTTGTCTCTGCCGTTAATCAGCTCATTAAATTGAGATTAAAGCTCTAAATTGAGATAATGCAATTCAGGATCCATACAATTGCTCTCCTTTATTTTTAACTGTAAGTGCAATACATTTTTCCTAGAACTTTCCCAGAACGCGACCGAGTTTGTTATCGGTCGTGTGCACGGAGTTGTCACGATCGGACGATGTGTCACGTAATGCTAGTTGAATTGTGAATAAACGAACAAGTCAGAAAGCTTAAGAGAAAAAGAGAGAGAGAGAGAGAGAGAGAGTACGCGAAAAGAGACGAAGAGGGGACATTCGTGTCGCGAGCCTGGTGCCACATTGAGTACCAGATAGGCATTTGCGGGGAACGAGTCGAAGACAAATTCTCCTTGAACGATCCCGGCGATGACTTTATAATGCGCTAAGTGTTGCAGGGTCAGGACCCACTGAAAAAGAAAAGAAAGAAGCAAAGGAGGACCATGAAGAAGAAAAAGAAGAAGAGCCACGCGAGAGGACGTACGCGACGTGGTTTTTACTCGTAAGCCGCGACGTTCCTCCAGCGTCACATTCGTTCTGACACGCTCTATGTCAACCTCCCTCTGCTCTATACGAAAGAAAAATCAGAGATTCAGACCTTAAGAGATGATACTTCAAAGCCAGCGGATTCTTTCAGAATAACCATTGTGTTAACATTATCAGCTTCGGATTTTATTGCTGTTAATTGTTTTCGATAATGGATGCCCAATATAATTCAAAATCTTTCATTTGTTTCACCCTTAGCAAGAACAAATTTCAGGGCTGGGGTAAAAAAAATGTAAGTGGGGGAGGGTCGTGCTGAAAACTAAGTTTGAAAACAGGAGTAGGAGGGGGGGGGGGGGGCAGTTGAGTACGTTTCCTGATGGTAAATTTTTTAAAATTTTGCAAATTTTGCAAAGGTACACTTAAGTAACAACTTAATAATGTTTAAAATCCCTTTTATAATTGAGACTTGACACTTTTTCCACTCTTCCTATCTTTTCACATTTCAGAAAGCATTCTTCGTTTTCCCCTGTTTTCAAGAAAATTCCACTTTTTCTCGTTTTTTCGTTGAAATTCGAACTGAATTATTACAACCCAATAAGAAAATCTAACTATTTTTGCTTGAAAGTTAACTTTTCTTGGTTTAGAAGTCTACTATTATATTTTTGGTTTAGAATTCATCTTGCTTGCTTAAAAATTCTATTGCTTGGTTGAAAATTAAACTATTTTATTGAAAATTCAATTTGTTCAAAATTAATTTTTTGACTACCAAAAATTTAATTATTCCACTCTTGGTAAATAATTTATCTTTTTCAGTTAAAAATTCAACTGTTTGGTTGAAAAAGTATCCTTTTTAATTGAAAATTCTGCTCGCTGGTTGAAAATTCATATTTTTGGTTGAAAATTCAATTAATTCAGTAGAAAACTGGACTATATAGTTAAAAATTACACTAATAAAAAATCGAACTATTTTGTAGAAAAATTACCTTTTTTCATTGAAAAATCATAATTTTGGGTTAAAAATTCAACAATTTTTTGAAAATTCTTTTTTTTTGTAGACCTTAAATCTGCTAGGTGCACGATTCATATTTTAGGTTGAAAATTTAACTATTTCGTTAACAACTCATCCATTTTGGTTCGAAATTTCACGTTTTCGTTGAAAGTCGAACTATTTTGTTAAAAATTAATTTTCTTTTTAAGATTCATCTCTTTGAATGAAAATTTAACTATTTTTTAAAAAATCGTTTCTTTTTAAAGTTAATTTTTGTATCTGAAAATTTAACTATTTAATTTTTCGTTGAAAATGTATCCAATATAAATTGGAAATTCAACTATTTCGTGGAAAATTCATGTATTCTGTGAAAATGTCAGATATGGTTAAAAATCCAATTACATTGTTGAATGAAAAGTTGTAGATTCTTTTCGAAAAGTCATCTTTCTGGGTTAAAAATGATCGCCTTTTACCGTGAAAATTTAACTATTTGGTTAAAACTTCAACTATTTAATTGAAAATTCGCTTCTTTTGCTTGAAAGTTTAACTATTTGGTTGTTAGTGCAACTGTTTTATTAATAATTAATTTTGCGTTTTGGTTGGAAATAATCTTTTTTGGTTAAAAATTCAACTATTCTGTTGAAAATACAATAAACCTGGACTTCAAATCTTAGGAATTCAAAGCGATCATATTGAATTCAATATGGAATCTGCATCTGCATTCATTTTATTTAAAAGAACTTACTTCCCTATTATTCCCATATTTTCGTGAAAAGTCACCCTATCTTCCCCTGTTTTTAGAGCATTTTAAGATGTCAAAATAGCCCAAAATTGGTGACGTAGTTTATGGATGGCCCCTAACGGATGTAGGATTGAATTTTTGCGAGATGCATATTTGGATTCAAGGACATCCTTTGTAATAAACGCCCTAATAGCCCGTATAAGCTTTCATCAAAAGAGACACGTGTGAGGCTGAATAGAATAATGTATGAATCATCTTTAAAAAAATTAATCCCTGAACGGTTTAAAAATTCCAACGCAATATTAACGTCTAAACTAAAAAGATATGTAAGTGCTGCCTGGGTTGAACGGAGATATTCAAGAGAAACCGTTTGCGTCAATAACTTAAGTATATGAACAAATTTTCATAATTAATATGAGTAACCCTATTGGATGAAACGCAAGTACTTTTTCTGATTTTTAAATTAAAAAAATAGTTATTTAAACAATTTCTATTAAAAAGTATACTTGCGAATTTTCCTGGAATCAAATCAAAGTTAAGAAATCCGCAAAGGAACTTGCGCTGTAAAGTTATCAAGCGTCGGCCCTCGTTTTACCAGACGGCATCCGCGAACCAAATGCAAGGCATGGGGGTTATGGTGATTTGCGAAAAAATGTCTCTCAACAATATTTTTCCGTTGTAGGGCAGAACAGACGTGCTTATAAATGCCGAAAAGGATTTGTTTCAAATTTCTTACAGATATTTATTGGTTGGCATAGGGGATTAGATCCTGCGGGACCATTCATTACCTTCCACCTTTCTTCTGGCCTCTTTCTTTCTAAACTTTAAAGGGTCCTTGGGTAATTGAGTTTTGAGAATTTATAACGTCAAGATAAGATGCAGCATTCGAGACACAATTCTTGTACAAGGAAGCAGACCGCGGAGACAGAAAATTTAGACAGTCACGTTATCTCGAATAGGAGACAGTCTGGAGTCTTTCACTAATTGCAAGGAGACTTCTGTAACAACTCGAATTTCTGCAAAGAATCTTATAGACGGAATCTTAAGCAACTCTCAACTTTAAGAATTAGAGCCGAAGCCATGCCAAGTAAATCTAACTTTCAATAAAACTGCCACTTAGAACGACAGCAACAGTAGATCTAAAATCTACCATCGGCTAAAAGAGCAGCTTTTATATTTTTAACCCAAAAATGTTTGGTTTACACTTCTGCATTATCAAAACAATTTCGTTTTCCTCAAGGTGAATTATTGTCATTTGAAGACTACTCGGCTACTTTTTTTACGTGATAACAAAAATAGATTCGAGAGTCTCTTCTACAAGAAGATTTATTAGGATCGAAATAGTTTTTGTACTGTTGTCATATCGGAGGTGCCAAACTCCACAAATCAAAGAGCAGCTTATCGAATCAGCAGAAGAAAAAAGTGGTGTTCTCGGAAATGGAGAGTGGCGCGTCGCGATCCAAACTCATTAGCACGCTTCCCAGAAAGTGATTCACGAGAGAAGGGGTTGAAACTCGATGACCATGACGTCAGGCACGACATAAATGAAGTAGACAGACGTTCGTAAGGCATATGTACACGATCGAACTTATATACTTCCGATATTATCGGCAAATGGATCGTACGGCGCCAATCGGCTGGACTTGATGTCTTAAGAACTGGCCTTATAAGCCACGCGGTTTCAGTTTCACTATCAGACCTGCTTACACACTTTGCTAACGCGAAATTGGACTTCCAGGTTGAATACAATTTTCCCTCCTCTGTTGACGCTCTCTAATATATCTCGTTTTCGAGGGTGAAACAACTCCGGTGATCCGCTGGACCGCTCGTTCATCCGAACTGGTAATCCATTGTATAATTCGAGTTATCCAGTCTAATTCGACATAATCCACTTGTAATCTGAAATAATTCAAGTAATGCGGAGTAATCCACATATTTAAGAGTAATACAATTGTAATCCGGAGTAATCCCCTTGTAATCTGGAATAATTCACTTTTAATCCAGATCCAATCAGGTGTAATTCACTTTTAAGCCGGAGGAATCCAGAGTAATCCACATGTAAATCAAATAATTTGAAGTAATTTATGTAATCCATGTAATCCAAGTAATCCACTTATAATCTAGGCATCCAAACTGTAATCTAAAGCAATCTAGGTAATCATAGGTTTTTAACTATTTTGTTGAAAATTTGTCATTTTTTTGTTGAAAAATAATTTTCTTACCAGAAATGTTAATTATTCCATTTTTTTCAAAAATTATACTTTTTTTATTTCAAACTTGAAAATTAATCTTCTTCGTTGAGAATTCTTAATTTTGGTTGAAAATGTAACTGTTTGGTGGAAGATTAATTTGTAGGAAATTCAACAATTTTGTCAAAATGTCATTCTTTTGAACAGTTGAAAACTTAACTATCATGTTGAAAATTGTTTTTTTTTTAAATTAATTTTTGTAACTGAAATTTAACTATGTCATTTTTAGTTGAAATTTATCTTTTTGAGTTCATAATTAAAATGCTTCGGTGAGAATTGAACTACTTTGTTAAAAATTCAGTTTACCTTTTGAAAATCCTTAAATTTAATTGAGAATTGTTTGTTAAAAATTCAACTATTTTGTCAAAGAATAATCTAGTTTCTTGCAATTTAAGCAATTTTGTTAAAAAGTATCCTTTTTGATTGAAAAAACAACTGTTTTATTTCTGAAAAGTCATCTTTTTGGTAGAAGATTCAACTTTTTTATTTACAAATATCCTTTTTGGTTGAAAAGTCAACTGTTTTGTTCAAAATTCGTCTTCCTGGTAGAGGATTCATCCATTTTGTTGAAAATTTGTCCTTTTTGGTTGCCTTCAACTATTTGTGAATTCATTTCGTTCGATGGAAATTATTCTACTTTGTACAAAATTGAACAATTGTGTTGAAGTCATTTTTTTAGTTGAAGATACTTCATTTTAGTTGAAATTCATCCGTTGAGTTGAAAATTGGACTATTTAGTTGAAAAAACGTCGTTTTTTGGTTGAGAATTAATTTTTTAACTGAAAGTTTAACCATTCCTTTGTTAGTGGAAAATTAAAATATTTTAGTTGAAAATTCAACTTTTTTCCAATGCGTATCCATTTTAGATGAAAATTCAACTACTTCGTTGAAAATTTATGTATTTTATAGACTTTCATCATTCTGGTGAGTCCAGTTTAGTCGGAGTAATCCAAAAAAATTGTATTTATTCCAGAGTAATCTTCTGCAATGCGAAGTAATCTTAGGTAATCCAGGGTAATCGGATATAATCCGGAGTAATCCACTACCGGTGGATCGCATTTTTAGGAAATGTTTCCCCTCGCTTTTTTTCTTCTCTCTCTCTCTCTTTTCTCGCCTTAACTTGATCGTCTTAGCTCGCGGGAGAGGATTCCTTGTTTACAGACAAGTCTAAAATTACTCGAAAATCGACTAGCGCACTAAGTGGATGACTTGATTTATCCGCGTAACCGAGAAACGAAGAGGCATGACGCAAGACGAGATAATGCATCTTCCCGCCATTGTTTGGACAGAGGATCACGTAGCCCATCAGTACACTACTTTGTCCTAACTCTTGATTCACTTTGGTAAAACTAAATCATAGTAAAGCATCAAAGGCAGAGAAACACTCTGTTATTAGTCTGCGGCAAAGTTACGAGTCGTAAATGTAAGTGGGCAGATAAAAAAAGCTCTGATCGTAATAAATTCAGAAGCCGACACTAACCGTTTTAAATTGCATCAGAAGTCACATCAGTTCCAAAATAAAGAACATAAATCAGTTGTCAGCTTTCTTCAGGAGAAGGTAGAAGCTTCATCAAATGCTTCTCTTCACATCATTGACTACCTAAATCTGAATTAATAGAAATCTACTAATTAAAATAGTGCAAATTCGTTTACCAATTGCTTTGGTAAGTATTTCTAAACATTCATAGTCAAAGTCTACTAATTTAAATTGTAGTATGTCCAATTCCTTCCAATTCATTTGGTAACCAATCACAGTAAATCCCCGAGATATTATTTATCCGAAGCTAGATAAGAACGCTGCAAACAATTCAAAACTACAATTATCCGAAGACAGATAATTTTTATCACCAGGCGGATAAAAATTATCCGTCGTCGGATAATTGTAGTTTTCAATTGTTTGCAGCGTTTTTATACAACTTCAGATAAATAATATCTTGGGGATTTACTGTGATTGTGTCTATATAAATTAGTGGAAAATAAACTACTACTAATTGAATTAGTAGAATTTGTCTATGAATTAGTAGAAATGTTTATTGAAGCAGTTACCTCTGCAATTAGTAAACAGTATTTGACAGTAACACAGTACAATTTTCTGGTAACTGTAATGTAAAGTAACATACGTTACTGTACGTTCCTTTACGAAATTTGTTAATAGTATTTATATTGTTTATACTACATTATATGTCATGATAACGAATCTGAACATATATTTATATCATAATATCATATCTCTGTATATTGGAATAACAATCAAACAATTTTTCCCCATGAAAATTGGAGTCAAGTGAAAAAAAATTGTTTACAAAAAAATCCTAATACTGTGGAAACTTTCTTTTGGACAAGAAGACAATAGCTCAAATTATTTTAAAATCTGAGAATATCTACTGCTTCAAATTAGTATTAACATTTAGTACATTGGGTTTTTTTAAATAATATACATTCAGGAACTAAAAAAAAAAATAATTTTTGTTGAAAAATTTTCTAATTTGCTTATATCCGATATTTTTCTTTCTTTTCTTATTAGAATTTAAGATATGTATCCAAAGCTTTGATAGTACTTTTAAATCAATAAAATTGGCGAAATCGAGAAAATAATTAAATAAATTATTTTTAAAACATTTTCCATTCTGAAAAGATTTTTGATCGTTTGATCAATTCTCACTAAAGAAATAAGCAAACACACATTTCAATTTTTTTTTGCATAAATAATAAATAGACAAATTAATACGCAATGTAAAAATAGTGGTTTGCGTTAGTCATTTTTATGAAATGATCATAATCTTAATTCACATTTGTTCGCGGTTTTATTTTGCTTATTCACAGTAAAAAAAACGTGCACAAAAACATTCCCTATAATTTTTTCTCTCACAGAACAAATTAACCAAATCCCATAATTGGGAATCGATTATTGTTCGACATAGCTGGATGCATCGTCATCGTTATAATATTTCGTTAATGTGATGAACCTTATTTGAATCTCTTCTAAAATAAACTCTTTAAATAGCGTACTGGTATATCGGTATCATGAGAGTTTGCACTAAATATCAAAAAATCGAAAAGAAACTTCTTGTGTAGAGCGTCTAAGCTTTTTGTGGACCTCACGTATTTATAAAAATAATTGTAATTGGGTTAAATTCCTAAAGAAAATCAGAACTGTACTTTAAAAAAAAATGTTTGGTACCGAGTCCAGAAGTGTTCTACTCGTAATGTCAAAAAGAAACCAAATTTCATGATTTTCTAATAATTTGAGCAAAATTTAAGTACAGTTTTCTTGCCTGAAAGACAACCATTTTTAGATGGACTATTAATATTAATAATAATTGTCAAATAATTAATTAATATTAATTTATTATTATTTTTTAATTCAAGCAATTAATATTATTATCATCATACATTTTTTTAAATCAACACTTAATTATTAAATGTGTTGGATTGTAACTGAATCGTCGATGAAAGCTTTATAGTATCGGATATCTCTGCCCTTTTTTTCAGGTTAGACAAACATTTGTCTGTCAATCTCTGATGTTTCACGGTGTCAATGTGCTATCAGCAAATGCTTTTTACTCAGAATTCGAGGTCATTATTTTCGTAATTTGTCGTTGGCTCGGCATTCTTCAATTATCGTCAATAATCTGATATTGGTATTATCTAACTTCAGATTTGTATCGAATTACAAAAAAAAAGCTGTTCAAGTCCAGTCTAACACGAATTATTTCCGCTAACCTAATTATTTTGATAAACTTATATTTATGAAAGTAACTTCGTACATAAAAACAACCAATGTTAACGTGGGTGGATGCATTGCACAACATTTTTGAGTAGCCAAAAAAGTTTGTAATAATTTGCAGAGCTTCTAAAATTGACTTTAATTTAATGAGATACGTGAAAATGTGATTTTCTCCTAGATAAACTCATATAAAAAATCCACTAAAATTAAAAAGAAAATTCTCCCGAGAAACCAAGGTATATTCATCGATCTATTTCAACTTTTTTTCGACCTACCCTATAATTTTAACTCCCTTGCTTCCATTAGAAAAAACGAAGCCAATTCTGCAGTTATTTTGTGTATATTTCGCACTTCATTGGCTAAGAAAAGCTGATGGATCGATCGACTCAAGTAACTTCGAAGTCTCCGATTGCTGGAAGCGCCCTAAAAGTGCACTTTCGCTCTTTTGAGGATTCTCCGGCTACCAGTTCGTATGACTAACCTTGCTGAGTCACGCGTCAAAAACTAGAGGAAAAAGAACTAATCGTTGTCAGTTCTACGCGGTTTTCGGCGAATAGTCGATTTACTGGTCACCGACCCGAGGAATCCACCACTAGACTTATTAAACAGGGTCGACGAGATAACCGATGTCCTCGCTCTTTTTAATTAATTTTTATGCAATTTGCTCTATTCGTAATGCTCTGTTTTCGCGCGAACTCGTTTACTAATTCGCACGACTTCTATCCGCAATTCTAATTAGAGTTCGCAGTACCGTCAAACATTTTTCCTCGCGTTAAATACTCACTTTCGTTTAGCCGCTTATTAATTTAATGGCTTTTACGTATGCTTGAAATGATTTAAAGATGAAAAGATAAATTTAAGTTGTTTTTAAACCTTATTATTTTATTCTCAACACTGTATATATGCTAATTCAATAATTAATGGATCTATTGAGTGATTCATGCCGAGAGAGAAAAGAAAAGTTGAGTTTTGGCATCCGAAAGAAGCACAAAATAACAATTTGGAAATCGAGCTTAAAATTTAAAATCTTCCAATTATAAATGATGCAATTTAAAGTTATTCACTCAAAATTATTTTCAATAGTTTCAATCTGAACAATGTGGTACATTAGGGTAGGGAGGTCCGAAAATGCGAATTTCAATTTTTGGTGATCGAGCCGCCACAATCCGTTCGTATTCCGGGAAAAGAAATTCCGTATTTTTTTCAAATCGGTCAACATTACCCCGTAGTCAGGGCTTTTTAAATTAACATTAGGTTTTAAATGGAGCTAGCTTGGTTTTCCAACCAATAAATTGTATTACTGACCCTACCCTCCACAACCACCATTTATTATGACCGGACATTTTTTTCATCTGTAAATTGTGCAAAGTTATTATTTTCTGGAATTATTGGCACACTTTATGAATCTAAAGAGTGATATTTTTTTAGAAAGACAATTCATAATTATTTAAACAATTTAATTCACTTGCTCCATTCCATGAGAAAGATGAATAAATTCTAGATTTTTCGAATCTCTTGCACTATGCAGCTTATTATTCAGTATTCTCTTGTCTTATTGAAATAGATCTGAAAAATAACTATCCATAACGTAACTGACAAAAAGTAATTAAAGAATAATTATTGTGTAAAAAATTAGGGTATAAGTTCTGAGATAAGAAAATACTGAATAATAAGCAACATAGTACATGAAATTCTAAAACAATAGAATTTTCATTAATTCCAGAAAATCTTAACTATTCAAGATTTATAGAGGAAGAAAATATTGTAAATAATTGCAAACTGTTTTTCAGAAACAATTTCATTCTAATCATTCATTAAATACGTAATTATTTCTAATTTAAGTTAATTTTAATTTTTATCTTAAACTTGCAATGGAAAAAATTGTATACACAAATGAAAATTGTTTAAATAATGACCAAATATCTTTAAAAAATATATTGCTCTCAACATTCCTTAATTCTGTCGATAATTCCAGAAAATAATAATTTTTTAGGAATTAAAAGGGAAAGAAATTTTTTGAAGAAATGAAAATCGCTTGATTAATTACCAAATATTTTTAAAAAGTAATATCACTCTTGACATTCATCAACTGTATCATTTATTTTTTTCAAAGTAACTTTTCACGATTTACAAGGGCAAACAACGGTTTAAACAAATAATAATCGATCACAAAAAATTGAAACTCGAATATTCACAAGTACACATCATTCAAAATTTCATGATTTTAAATTGGAGATATTAAAAATTAAACTATTTTAGAATTAGAAATTCAAAACTCTTGAGTTTTTTAAAAATTCATGTTGTAAATTTGAATACAACTATGAAAACTAAAAAATTATTTATAGTGAATAATCCTGTTTATCCTAACGAATTTAAATATGCTTTTTTTGTTAAGACCGGTCAAGTCCTGCGTGCGCGTGTCGAATCGGTTCACACGCAGCTTAGACTCGTTATTACCCTGCATACATAATGCATATAAGCTTGGGTGGATCTAGTATCAAAAGAACTGTCCTTCAGAATCCTATGATCCTCAGGCAGACTACTTTTCGACTTGATAATGCTGACCATATCCAGCCTGAGTTCTTTATAAATATATGTATATATCGGTATCGGATCATGTGACATATATTTTCCCACTTAGGCACCGCCAGAGCGATTACCGTATCTTGTTCCAGAATCTGGTTTAAGACGGGCATTTAAAAATAAGTGATATGCATCTCTTTACGTTTTAAATTAAACTTGGAAATAATGTTACAATTTGATACGTTTAATAATACAAAATTGGAAGAATAAAAATAGAAAAATTTGAGATAATTCACGTTTAAGGCAAGAGTAAGGCACTTCCGTACTCGAATTGGATAACTACGTATGAGCACCTTATCTTGACAAATAGGTTTTAAAAAAAGGGTCTCCCAGCATGGAATTATTAATCTTCAATAAAGCAAACGGAGGCAAATTGATCGCCGTCTTAATCGCGCTAATAAATCACGGGTGGAATCCAAAGCACGCGAACCCATCCCTTTTTTTAGCAACCTAATTAAAACATTGCTACACAACACAGGAAGATAAGCTGAGGATGGAGTATCAGAAGGGAGAGAAGAAAGAGAAGAAAGCAAAGGATGAAGAAGAGGTTCAAGTACAAGAACGCCGTCGAATAAACGTCGCGATAACGAGCACACGGTTAGGCACAATTAGCGACCGAATCAATCCCTAGGGCATGGAGACCAGTCATCAATATGCATAATCGCACAAGCGCCATTAAAGTGATCTCGCGAGTGTGCAAGGATGAAATGCATTTTTGCCATCTTCTGCGTCTGATTCAGTATGCATGTATATGCCGTTTTAGATGTAATTAGCAAGTGATTTGCACTGAAGTATCGATACGAGAGGTCCAGAATAACAGGGCCCCGTCGAACCAGGGACCGCCTCAGGCCCAACCAGTCTTTTTCTCGCGGGAGGGACTTGGTCATGGTCGAGAGAACGCCAGCTAGCCCAGTATCCAATCGCCGGCAAGGATTACAGCTAATTAGTCACGATGCGCATCGACAGTGACCTAACTGCACTCAGGTGGTCCGCCATGGCGGCCAAAATCCAATAAGTCTGAGGTGAAAAACAGACTATTGAGGATACTGTCCCAGTACTGGAAAAGCCCCAATATATGTTTTTTACTAGAACACTACCGGCACACTACTGGTTAACAAAAGTACTAACACTGGCCTAGTATAATGCCAGTAGAATGCCAGTAGACCGGTAGTATACCAAGTACCAGACCAGTTGTATCTGACCTAATATCAAGCCTATATTATGGACGGCACTGGCACAGTACAACAAAAGATACTGGCCCAGTAATATATAGCATGTTCACTGGTACCAGTAGTATTTTCATACCGCGACAGTAGCAGGTTGTCGAAGGAATCCATCTGTGTAAGTGTTGAGTAAAATGCAACAATTCAATTACAAGAAAATACGCTGCAATTTTCACAGGCGTGTTCTCCAAATCAAAAGCTATTAAAATGATTTAGTATTATTAATTACATTCATGTGATAAATACGATTTCTCCTGTGACTTCTTTTTTTAGCCAATGTAAGCAATTACATGATTTAATGAAGCATAATCTCAGAGCGAGTGTTAATTAACACCTTCATGCATAAATGCTTACGGAATTTATATATACAGTCTTTCTACTAATTGTTTCTAAAGTCGAACATCATGTTCTCTACTTTAAAATTGATGTGAGTAATGATAGAAAAACGAGAAAGAATATTTCAGGCTTTTTAATCGAGAATCAATTTCTGAGCTTTTAATTATGCGTCACGTTTTAGTTTGACTTCTTAATGCAGTTTTCAAAAGCATGATTAATGTCAACGACGCGGGAGGGCTATCTTATTTCTTCATTAACGTTACTAGCCTCAGGACACGTACGAAAGCATTAACTAATGATTGTAAGTCTTGGATTAATTTGCGTACTGGCACAGCACATCACCATTGAATGTTATGCCCTTGAGGTTTTAAAGAATAAGAAATTTTTTACAACCACTTATATTCAATAACTTAAATTTTGCATTGGGCTATTCGAGTCTCATCTCTTTTTACTCTTACTCTCGTGCTAAAATTCCTCGAGCTTAATATCTCAAATTTGATCCTCAATAAAAGGTATGGATAAATTCAATATTGCGAATTATAAAATCAATATATTTATTCGAATAATACGATTCGAGCCACATTCTGCATTTTGTTGCACTTGTAAAACTCCTAATCTTCCAAGGAAGATTTTCAGTAGATGAAGTCAACGCTAGTCAGACACCTCAATAGTTTCTCAGGGTTGTTTCAGTAGAAACATGCCTCAAAAAATTATTTTACAACTTTTCTAAAGCAACATTCACTTTTTCATAGGGTGCCAACTAAAATGTTGGACACAAATTCCCAATCATTTCCTGATTCTTTCCCGGTTGTTAGTAAATTCTTCATTAAACTCAAATTTCACAATCTATAATTTGAAGTATTCAATAAAGAATTTCAAAATTGAAAAACATAACATACACGCTTAAAAAAATTTCACTCAAATATTGAACAATTTCGCATAAAATCTAATCTAATTGGATAGGTTTTTAAAAATTCCATTCCTGTTTACTACAAAATCAATGGCCATCTCTCTTCTGAATTTATTCGAATAATATATGTAGATACTATTCAAAACATACTCATGTGTAGTTCCGGGAATCCAAAAACTGAGAAAAGAAACTAGAAAAAATGAATTTTTTGTGCGTGAAGATTTTTTTTTCTTCAGAAAAATATACTGTGAGCCTGCTGTTTGCACTATAGCAAGCGTCAAACAATTGGCGAAAATTATCACATAGTGAGGAATTACCCACGACGTGTGAAGGACCTGCGTTATATTTTTTGTGTAAATTTTCCTTAGAGTAAGATTGAAAACGCCATAAAACGACACTGTCAAGGTTTTATGTTGGACCCTTCCTCCGGGTATTAGAGCATGACGTAACTTGGAGTTTACAGCGTAACTTTTCACACGCACACACAACACGCACGACGCCTTCGCCAACCCCCAGCGGAGATCTCGTGTCGATGGCGGTCGAAAGTCGTATCGGAGCCGTCGAGTCGCTGAATACTTTTGTTTTTACGGCTTTACGAGTCGTATCGGCAATTGCTCCGTTTGTTGAGGTTCAACGATCGGCTCCCGGATTCCAATGAAACCGATTGTCATCCCCTAACCACTGTGCATCTTGGTAGGCCATCTTTCTCGTCTTTACTCGACTGATTCGATCTCGATCAAACTCATATCTCTACACTTTCACGTTCTCTACGATTTTGCTTTTTGAATAACACTCACTCCCTTTACTTAAAACCTTTCTCTTAACCCTTAAACCCCTCCCGCCCTTTCTGAATTACCCTGACTTCCCACATTTTCTCCAGAGCCCTCCTCCATTCCTCATCACACCGTCCTTTTCTACATCTACCCCTCTTCCCTTCATTTGACTATTCCCATTACCCTTCATAACTCTTCTCGAGCCCCCCCCCCCTCCCTATTTCACCATTCCCCTTAAACCTTCATTCACCTTTCCCCTCTTCCATTTCTAACACTTTCTTAATTTCCCTGGCTTCTCATACTTTCCGAAGATTCCTCCACCTTCCACGCAGCCCTCATCACAGCACGCTTTTTTGGTCTGCCCTCTTTTCATCATTTCACTGTTCACATTCCCCTCATACCCATTCTCTCGATCCCCAATTTGACCCTTTCCTAAACCCTTTACTCCCGTTTTCCATTTTTCTGGTTTTTCATCTTTTCCCATCACCTCTCTAACCAACCCCTCATTACACCCTCCTTTCTACTTCCACCTCCCTTCACCTACCTTCCAACCCTTCCCCATTTCTTTAGCTCTTATCTTTTCCCATCAACCCCCACCCAGCACCTTAACACACTAGCACTTATTTCCCATCCACGTGCCCTCATCAAGGGCAGATGGACGGGCAGAGGGTTATTATTTCCAGCACATTCAATTTTTTTGACGGTTTTAAATATTTTTCTCGAATGCAGTACTACGTATAAATATTAATACAAAATTGGAACATAATACCTTAAATATTTAAGACATTATAAGCAGTAAACGACGAATGGACACCCTACAACAACTATAAGGGTTTCTGCCCGGTGTTACGAAACCCTAAAAAATGAGGACATAGTTTCGACTTAGAAGTTACATTCGCACTCTTCGTGCGAAACTAAAATAAATTTCAATCAAAGATAAACATTATGTCAGAGTCGCTAAAGCAAGCGTGGCATCGCGTGTGAGTAGGTTCCACGATGAATTATACATTACCAATGTTTTCGGCACGAATTTGCATCTCGACAGTTGCTACCGCCCGCAAGGAGCTCCCATGTTGACTTTCGGGTGCTAAGTATCGGACATTTACAAACCCTCTCCCTCAAAAAAGAAATAATGTAACACCTGAGATCGTGTAAATTGAATAATAGAATGTGCATTGTAGAATCAGAGGAAACAAGATACGTATAATACAAGTTTGTTCACCATATGTGTCAAGGAGAAAACGTTTAACCCCTTTGGCAGAAAAAATTTAAGAATAACAACCAATTCTCGAAGAGATATAATTGACTTCCTCTAGTAGAGATAATTGTGCGATACGACTCTCTAGCATTCATCATACCATCTCTGTCAAAACGCTTCAAGAGCAATTTATTTGAAACGTGCCATCTACCAGAGAACTCAAACCACTTTAGATCCCTTACTCACCATAACTTTTCATCAAATCTGTTGAACGAATCGCGTCTACCACGAAGGATTTCAACAAACAAACTCGCTCTTTTTGACTCCTAATTGCGAGGGATGGCTCACTATTTCTTCCGAGAAGGTTTTCACTTTTCTAGTTTTCTTCTCTTTTTGAATATCTTTTAAAGCGAATTGTAGAATGTATTTGGGTAGGGGATTACCTCTCAGTAATAACGATCAGACGCAACGATGTACGTCCTCTACTTTGACTACTTTAATGAGACGCGATACTAGAATTAAATAAAAACATTTGATTTTAGCACTTATTGTAACTCGTAGATAGTTTGAGTTGAATTCTCTGATGGAAAACCGCCAAAGGTTGAATCTGTTCATCTAGAAGGAGGAGTAAGTAATAGAATCTAAAGAAACGACAACTGTGAACATCCAAGACAGGATGACAATTTCGCCTACAGCTTTCCGTTGCGGCGGCGACATATGAAGTAAAAGAGAAGAGAGACCTGCATCATATATGCAATAGCGACGCCCCCGTTGTAAATTACCTTACAGGAGGTGAGCGCGACAAAGGTAGAAGACACGGAATACCACCGGTGAAGTAGAGTTAGAAATGCGAGAGAAGCGAAGCCATTGGTGAAACTGTAATAAAGAAAAGGGGTCGAATTTTTTGCACGTGTGGTCCATTCGCTGCTAATTAAGAGCTCAGACTAATTCAATTATAATTTATACCTTACCCAACCGCAGCTCATGATAGCACGCTTTTCCCTTGGTTCTTTCTAAGTTCCGTAATCAATTATCGGCAGTAAACGCCACATGTCCAAGAATAATTTATAACGATTAGCCACATGGACCTTGGGGGGTTTTGGTCTCAGCCCCTGACAACGACAAGGAGGACCACACCAATCCTCCGAGTTAGTTCTCTGTTACTTGGAAGAGACCTCGATCATGAGAAGAAGGAGGAGTCGGAGGACCCAAGAACGCGAGTAGAGTACGCTGACTACTACTTGCTGGGATTGAAACGTCTCGCATTATTTGTTTTGACTGGTACGTGCTCCGCCCATCTTGTCTGCGAGACTGTACCCGACATTCTCCGTTCGCTTTTTCGTCTGCACTCCTTATTTTACATTCGGTTTTGCACCTTTTTTTACAGTGCAAGCCACCCCCTATGCCTTCGCACCAACGCATCCACTTTCTCACCAAACCACTCAACAGTGGGCGTCCAATATACCACCTCTCTCATCACGCATATAGTCCAAGGACTTTTTTAAAGATTCGATGGCCATCCGCAACCTATAGTGTCCTGAATTCTGCTTCAAACTCCCAGTTAGTCAGAGCTATCAAAAGTTGCTGGCTTCTTGCTTGTCATATGCCAGTTTTTTTGAGTTTATGCAAGGAAAATTTTTTTAATAAAAAATGCATGTAGTAGTAAGTCGCACACGTATAATTTTAAGCGGACCCCAGGTTTTGACGTAGAATAACTTAATTTCCGTCCGAGATAAGTTTAAGTACAGTCGAAGGGCTAATTTTGCCGTATGTACGTGTGTACAAGAGTCACGCAAGCGGTACCTATTCGACGAATTCTCCTGTTCTCAGTGCTGGCGCGGGCTTTCTCCTAATTTGCATTTCGGCTCTGTCGATATTTGCTCGAATGATTAGAGCGAGCGTTTATTTGTTTGCTTGTTGTACGAATGTATTTCAGGTGTTCGCAGAACGGGCCGATTAGAAGGTTGCGCCACAACACAGATTGTATGATGAACAGGCACGAGAGAAAGGAAGAAAAAAAATTAAATGGTCTTAGTATAAAATGACACGCGACTTTTTGCTTTACGTAAGTCCTATTGTGCGGCGATTGAAAAAGAATGTTTAGATAAATTATAAATTCACTGAGACTACACACAACATAAATTACCATCTGTAAAAAGGCACGTCGTCAGCGATTTATTTCAGGGTTTGGCAGCTGTGAATATGTCAGTCCAGATAGAAAAACATGCAAGAAAAAATGCTGGCAATTACTGTTTGCAAATATTGAGAAGCAACTTGCACAGAAGAAATACGTAAATAGTCATTGAAATAAATAAGTATTAGAATATTAATTATCTTCTTTTCTTCAAAATTCATTTGGCAAAAGCAGAAGCACGCCTCCGTTATCTGCGCTCTTTCTTTACGCAAACCATAAATCTAATGGAGATTGGAAAGCAAATTACCTTTAAATAATCGAGCTTAGGCACTGCGTAACGTGTTGCTATGCTCTAAGCTGCTGGCAGTGTATCTGTACTCGTAACTGTGGCTAATGTTGGAATATAAATAATTAGATACACGCGCGGTAAGCGTGCCCATTACATACGTATAGAGAGCGTGTATTACGTGCAGCATCCTCACGCATATCTTCCTCCGTAAGTTCTCGCCTTCAAGAGTCGCTACCATCTTCGTAAGCGCCGCTAATTGCCACCTGGTCGATAGGTTCGAATAATATATCGACCATTACAAATCCCGGTTCACCGAAGCCGACGTGTAAAATATCAACTTCCCTCTGCTTCTACCAAATAAATGCCTTCTTATGGACTCTCGTCCATTTTTTATACAAAAATTTTGTACTCGATACTCGATTCTCGGAAATAACTTGTTGATTGAAAATTTTTTTTATTCTGCATGGAAACTCCTGAAATGTATGATATTCAATGAAAGATCTTTCACATACCGCTAAAGATATTGCAATATTTTTCTAAGACCAAGTCAAGATTGAAATTGTCTTTTTGAGAAGAAAAAATTGTTGTATACTATTTTATTTTTATTATTTTTCAATAAAACAGTTGAGGAAGAAAATTGAAATAAAGCTTTTTTCGATTTTTCATTCGGAAAATGAGTTTTGAATATGAAAGAATAAATTGTGCAAGGAACGAAGTTGATAGAAGTTTGTGATTGTTTAGAAATATTTCTTTTAATACCGAATGGAATGGCATAAGAAAGGAGGCATCAGCATTTTCTGTAAGAATAAATATTCCACAAAAAAAAGGCTTTGATGGAAGACTAACCTAGAATTCTAGAACAAATCGTGAAAATGGGACCTAAACGCAACCATACGATTTTGAATCGTACGATCGGCGAAGAGAGAAAGACACTTTGTATTGACCGCAGCATATGAATATTGAATGATGAGGACAGTCTCGTGCCGGAAGATGTTAGAGGTAGAGGATCTTCAAAAACTCCTCGAGAGCTTTGGCTCCTGTTGGTACACACAAATGGTAATTTCTGGTCATCGTCGATAAGTAACCCTGGCCGATTCAAGTGAGTCTAGACGAGAGCAAAGGGAAAAGAGAGTCCAAGAGGAAAAGAGGGAGTCGTGAACACTGAACAAGGAGGATGCCGTGTGTCCTCTCTATAAATACATTACCTTGTTTGCAGAGCACTTGTACTCAGCGACTCGTACACGAGGAATGTGGTTCTTGTCGTGTTTCGATAGTTTAGCGCCAAGTACACGTCATGAGATCTGATAATCAAAACGCGCTAAAATCAAGATTATATCCTAATCATATAAAACAATTAGGAAACTATAAAAAACTATTTATCTACTTCATCAACGAAGAATTTAATCTTAGTTAGCACAAGTACTTTGTAATGGAGTTCCCATATTTAAGAAACTTTTAATGCCATGTAGTGTATTCTTTTCTAATCAAACTTTTATCATCTTGCTAAAAATGACACACTTTGAAGATATGTTATATCACGTCAATTATAAGAAAAGAAACGACCAAGATAGTGTCATTTATCTGTATTGTTCGATTGAGGAAACCCCTCCAGAAATAGTGCATTCACAAAATCCAGTTCCCAGAGAATTTCCGCTATTTAAACATTGTTGATAACCTTCTCATTTGAACTTTTTCTTCACCAGTTTCTCATTATACGAGATGTAAATTACCTATATATCCATCATTTGAATCTCAAGTATCTTTATAATCTAGGAATGACGTATCGATTATGGAATTGTAGATTCTAGGATCTCAAGCGTGAATGACAGGTTGCGATTATCTCCCTGCAAGGATGTTAGTAATGTGCGAATCAAGTAATGACATCTGATGCTTAATGTTTATGAAAGTATGATAAATCGAATCCAATTATATAATCCACCGTTTACGACAGTCTTTCAGTACGTATATCATTCTCTACCGTATACTCTCTTTTTATAACCCCTATAATATAAGAATAGTACCAATAAATTGTGTTGCAATAGAGTGATTACTGGATTTAGATGTATTAAACCTAATGCAAAAAAATGCTTTATATTGAATTTGAAAAATCTTCATTGCGAGCTATAGTGTGAAGTGCATTATATTGAGGTGGAATGACAACCATACTTGTTTGTCCGGTCGATAAGAACCATTCTCAGACAAGGCTAAAGTATCTGAGCTTCTTATCCTGACAAATGGATGCATCTGAGATCTGGCCCACACAGTGTGTTATTGCCACCAGGTCTTCCTGATCCTGGTCATCCTCAAGATTTAACAGTTCATTATTTCAGAGATTATAAATGAATTCGCAACGCATGTACATCTGCTGCATGGCTAAAAATAGATTTTCGTCTCTACCATCAATGGATATGGTTACTACTACAGTTCATTATTATAGTATATGCTAATATCATCCGTCAATACTCAATAATCGTCTATTTACGGACGCAGCATAATTTTCTAACATAGTTCGAAGGTTTCGTTATGAGATATGCGAAAAACGTATAGCGCCAAAAATATTTGCTATGCTACTTGACAATTTTCGACGTGAGTAAACTCACTAATCATGTGCTTCAAATTTGTAGAAAAAAATACCCAAAAGAAATAAACATTGACCAAGTTGTAATTATTATTTAATTAGCATATTTGACATTTGTATGATTTTGTTTTATCACTACTCATTATAATACTGTTTACGTGACCGGCTTTGATCTGAAAGACTTCCACTTCCCGTTAAACACTCGATCGCTGTTGATCAAACACTTCCTTGACCCATTCAAAAACTTTGGACCTAAGTTTGTTTAGTAACTCTTGAAAACCATTTTCTCGTAAGACTTTCAAGTATTTTTCTTCTCATCCGCTTAGCAACATAAATGAAGAAAGCTAACGCATTTTTAAAAACTTTCTATACAAACACAAAGATGTTTATTTGAATCTCTGCTGAAGACTGAAAATTTTTTAGATGATTAATGAGAGTAATTTAGAATTGGCTGGAATTTTAATTGTCCAATTACCTTCGTGAAAGTAATGGTCGATACTGTGGTTATTTGCGTGAGATCCGACAAGTTGGCGCCATTGTGCTCACGGCTGATAATCTAATCTGTCGATAATGTGTCTCCGCAAGCTTTCATCGTATGGGTTCTTGCACATGACGAATATCGCGGTGAAAGGGGAAATTCGAAGAAGGTTTGACGAATAAAGAAGATCGTTACTAAAAAAAAACTTACATAACTTTTTTGATATCCAAAATTTCAATAACATATTCCAATCAGCCAGCATTCGATTTAACTCTGTAGGAACACATTCAAATGTATAATACTGAACGCCACCTTCGCTTTATAAACGTACTGGGCTCCATGATCGTATTGTGTATCGCGTATTTATCACCGCCATTAAAACAACGTCAAGATTTTTACAGATGAACGCAGCTTGTCGCAGCCATGAAAGCCATTCAGTGGTTGATCGTTACAAAATTTATTAGAACAGTAACTTCAATAAGAATAATAATCTCTGAATTTCTGTGTAAATAGATTCCATTAAATAAAATAATTTAGTTCCATTTATAAGTTCATCCAATAAATCAGTGACCATTCTTTCTTATTCGTGTTAATAAAACGAGCAAAGAATTCACCCCAGTAGAGAATTTATACGGTATCACATACGCAGTGATCAATTAAACAGGGTGTCAGATATTTACGCAGTGATCTCGAAACGGGATCAAAAAATAGCGAAGAAAAGTGGACTGTACCAGATTCGATGAAAACTGGAGTCGATCAATCTTTCTAGCTGGTTCTCTTGGAACGAGAGATATTTTCTGTGAATGCTAAAACTCTTTAGTCAAATTAAAATTACGTCTTTTATTTGGTATTCTAATCTGAAAGTACGATACCTTTCAAAGGTCGTCTGTTATATAACAATAATTGTACTTTGACACATCAAAGGTGAAAGATTGGCTTGACTTCTGAAGAAAATGAGAAACTTAAATATTTTTACGGAAAAAGATCTTTGTTTGTCTCAAGTTATATGTGGGGGAATCAGCATTCCAAACATAATTTCAACATAAATATCGGTCCCGTAAGATATGCAAAGTGCGATCAGCACAAAATATCTGGTAATTACAATCACTTTGAACGCCGCTTGGCCTCAGGCAAGCTCGCGCAACACGGTACAAAATTTGATCGTTTTTCACCGATCGATACAAGGTTTTAGCTTTGACGTAACGTGCTTGAGAGAGACGAAATCAAGTGATGTGCATGAATAAATATTGACAATATTGATTTCATGCAACAAAGACTGTAGAAGTGGTTCCGGTTCATAAATTTACTGCCTTTTAATGTTCATAACCTACATAAACTCTGAAATATTTACACTAGAATAAATCATCAATTTCAGCAATAAGTATGATACATATCATGACTGTAGACTGTTTACAATGGTCTTTTACTTGTTAGGAAAATGTTCTTAATCTCGTTCCACTATTGAAGGAAGTTTCCTCAACATACCGGAAATGGTATCTTTAGAAGTCAAAGAATTATAATTGATTGATTGATTGCCTTTCTCCTCGATTTGCACTCATAAACATTTTAATGGTGACATGTTAATTCAGCGCATCTCAATGTCGCATTCTACTTCTGTTCTTCTGCAAGAAGAGGATGCGAAAAAAAATATTTGAAAAAAATAAATAAATACACAGAGGTACCCGAGTAAGAAATGTTAAGGTGTAATATCTTGATATTATTATTTAATATCAAGATATTTGAAGCTCAATATCTGGATATTTTTGAATTTCGAGTTTTAAGAAAGTTTTTCAGTTTTTCAAAAAGTATGTGTTATAGAAAATGGATTAGAATAATTGGAAAAAAAATTTAAGTTCAAGCTTATAAACAGTTTTCTTTGATTACGTGAAACTTTCAATGAGAACTTGCAAACAACAATGTGAATAAAGTGAAATGAAAAGTTTCCGGTACTTTTGTCCCTGTTTGCTCTCTACATTCAAATCAGTGAAAATCCTGACTCATTTGATTCAGTGACTTATTTCTATGTATATGAATTAATAGGACTGCATTGTAAATCACTGACAACTTTCACTGATCTGATTCAGTGTTCCTTTTTTCACTAATTCAAATTTATGGAGTAAAATTGAAAAGAATTTTCAAGAAGGTTTGGTCTTTAGTATTGATTTGTCTTATAATAATTGGACTTTGTTTGGAATCCTGATAGAATCCAACCAGACTTGTGTTTGACTCGGGTATTCTCATAACTGTAACTCTAGGGGTTGCTGATCTCGATTTTCTCGTGAATGAAGAAGTACACCCCACTGCATCATCGATCACTTACAAATACGCACTAATTTAAAATCAATTTCTGCTACTGCGATCAAAGTATCCGCACGCAAGTATGATGAAGAGCGAAGAAGAGGAAGAGCGAAGAGGATGAGCATATAGCACATAAATAATCGATCGAACCATCACGCGTGTCAGGGAGGCAGTATTACTCGCAAGGACTCGCTAAATTTTCCTCACTGTTGCACATCCTCCGTGATTATCAGTTAGATCCCTGATATATCGAGACAGTGATTATTATTCTCTGATTGAATATGTAATTGTAGTGACCGACACCAAATAACAGCCCATTAGTCTCTAACTCGCGCCAGAGAAAAATAAGGGCGAAAAAGGTGCTTCAAAAGAAGAGGAAGCATCAGGCGCGAGATCGTTTTATCGAGACTAATCAATTGCGGATCGACCGAGCTATTAGGGATCCAAACAACAGGTCACGAATCGATTCGAACGAAACCTCAAAATTGGGGGCTAATCATCATCGTCATCTTCGTCTTCGGTGGTCGACTTGTAGCAATGTGAAGAAGAATGGTTGCTAAACGGGGTCTGACCCTTCTTGCATCATCAAGGCACGAAAATTCTTAGATATATTATTCATGTTATAAAATGCTGTTATTTTTAGAGGTTCGATATCCTTCACTAGTTGAAAAAAGTGACTCTTTCTTGCAGAAAAGCAAGAGCTTGAGATGGAGCGAGCACATGATGATACTTGGTTATAACTTCTTGGTATAGCGGACTCAAGATGTTTGTTTAGTTTTCCCACGAAGAATGCTCTGAAGAACCCTCGAAACGCAGAACGGTGCATGTCGAGCTCGATGTCGAGTGCCAAGAGTTTCCGAGACCCGACCAAGTAGTTGTCCTCGTCCTCGGTGTAGTCCTGGAATCAAGGTGGGTACAAGGTACGCTCGGACATTTGCGCAACTACTGTGTCGAAGGAATCATCCATGAGGTTTGCTCTTGACATAAACTCACATGTATCTTCACAAAAGTAGGACGAGGAAAATTCTCCTGAGTATATTGTTATTAGTGTTGCCAACTAAACCCAAGTTTCAATCAGCAGATGACACTTGTGATTTAAATGAACCTCCTATATCAGATCCCCTGTGACGTCAACGTAGAACACGAACAGTCAGGCTGTCTGGCAATGGTACACAGTTATCTATTCGCGGGCATGATATTTGCCCTATCATGATCTACAAACAGTGGTTATGCGAAAACAAACGTATTGGTAACTCGTTCGCATCTCGCTGCGCAATTAGCGTAGAATCGCGATTAAATTTGCAATCTCATGACGATATACCGTTTATTATCGCGAAAGCAATCATGCACAATTTACATTGCAGTTTTATGTTAACTTGGAGCAATAGACACAACTGTCGGAGATGATAATATATCTACCAAATATTAAAAAGGATATAATTAATTTTATGAAAAGTAATGTGCAGGGTTGTGTCAGTGAATGAAGATAAAGTTAGCGCAAGATAAGGTGTGAAATCCACTATACAAGACCATGAATATTACATTATCAAGGGATATTTTTTTACAAGAAAACGTTAGTTAAAGCTGTGTGCTATGGCAGTGGTTACGCCGCTAATCAGAATCGACTCGAGGTACTGAGAATCGGTCGATGGTGCGACGAACTCTTGCATGAGCATATAGAGAAATCGACGCTACTTCATGAATTGTTCAGCACCCCGCACGGGGTCGACGTCACTAGAAGTCAATACCTAAAACTGTAATATTTGGTGTCTTCACTTCGATGAATACTGTCCAATAAGATATAAGCTTTTAATACTTGTAACTTTTGCACTCTTCATAATCTTCCCTTATTTGAAGTACAATGCACTTTTTCCGAATCATACACTCCGTATTTATCTAAATTAATTTCATTCTAAAGGCGCTAAATATAGAACTGTCACTTTATACGATCTTATAGCTTCCTTAAGATATAGATAAGTATGTATGTCAGTGGTAAAGAATAAATCAGTACTAATAACCCGGTGATAGATAGATACGAACTCGAATGACTCCTTTCCTGACCCCGATTCGAAAACGACTTTTGCAGTGAATTTGTTACAGAAAGAAGTAGTAAATTATGTAGTTCCTTTTAGGAACCGCACTCGGGCAATTAAAAGTTTGGACTTTGTCCAGGAATTGTACAATGGTTAGTGAATCAAGGTCACACAAATTGAGGTCATTGCACGATACCCACATTTGCCTTAAATTATTTTAATATCATGTCCATCAAGGAAAAACAAACTTAACACATATCTGCACAAGCTAAAAATCATTATCATATGGAGATAAGGATACAGCAGTCTATTTAGTAAACTTTCCAGAAAAATATTTGTTAAATCCAAGGCCTGGGAATCACGCCACAATTGATCTTTTTTGACATTTTTTTAGAGATGCAACTCGTTTGCTACTATTTTTAAAAAAATGCCACTATTACTACTATTTTCTTATATTTCCCGCTAATGCAAATATTTTTCTTCTTTTCGTTCAAAAATATTTTCGAACTTTTTCGCTTTTGGACGAAAAATCATTCAAAATTTTAGCATTTTAATTTTAAAGCGTTTATTAGATAAACATTTTTAAATTGAGACCATTAAATATTGCATGATTTCTCATTAAAGATTTATAAATTAGACAATTTCAAATTAATAGCGTTTGAAATTGCTGAATGTATAATTATATGAAATTTTGAACTCTTCAAGATAGAGAAATTTTCTTTTCAAATTGCAAACCTTGAAGATTTTTCATTTGAAAACATTCTAAGTTGAATAATTCCAAATTCGATTATTGAGACATTCATATTTTACACGTATTGTTTCAAATTTGACATCTTGAAGCCTCATTAATTATAAGTTTGAATTGTTTAAAATTATGAACTTGAAACTGAAAACGTATGCAATTACGCTTTGAATTCGAAATGTTTAATTGAATAATTTCACATTTAAAGTATTTAAAATTATAATAATAGTAAGTTAACCTATTATGTAATAATAAATTGAATCATTTTTAATTCAAATCTTGAAATCGTTCAAAATTTAAATATGTTTGGTTTTAAATTTGTAAAATTTCCAACTGAAAGTCTTTTAATTGTAGAGCTTTTTCAATGGAATATCGCTCAAGAACTAATTATTTCAGATTGGGGGTTTTTTAAATCTAAAATTTGATTGAATCACATTCAAAAATAAAAAATATGTAATTGAAAAAGTTTAAGCTGGTATAATAGTTTTGAAATCAATCTTTTAAAATGGATATTTTCGAATTAAAAGCACTTATAATTGGACAATTTCAAATTGAATAGAATCATGAATGAAAATAGTTCAAATTGGAAATTCTTCCCAAATTAAAAAAACTCAAATAGAAAAGATTCGAGTTTAGAAATAAATAAAGAGAAAATTAAACAACGAATAATACAAGATGACAAGTTAAAAATTTCAGCCAAAAATATTTTAAAAATATGGAATAATTTCATTCTACAATAATTTAGATATGGACGTCCGTAAGCTTAGAAGCTAACTTTTATTTAATAATTCAATGTATGTACAAATTCCTGAAATTAAAAATACTTCAAAATTAGATTAATCATGCTCGCAAGAAATTTAATAATTCTATTGGAATTAATAAAGGAATTAATTTTCAACATTTTTCTTGACCTTTGTAAGTATTTTAAATCCGAGATTAATGAAATTAATTTTATGTAATTATTCTTCCTTATTCATATGTTTTCTCTTCACTGAAGAATCCCTCATTTTTCTGGAATGGGATTATAAATGCCCCAACACGGTGAGCCGCAACCAACTTTAACCTAAAAAGTACATTACTAACCCTGTAGAGGTCTGTATATTTTAAAAAGGCCCATCAGAAAAATCGGTTAAAACTTTATTTTAGTCACCGGTTCATCTCTGCTTGGAATTAAATGATGATCGCATAATTTAAAAAAACTCAACAAAATAAAATTGAAAAAATAAACGTTTGAAATTTTGAAAAAAATGGTCTTGGCATTTTTTTATTTTTAAAAATATTTGTATGGCATCATAAAGCAATATCTAATAAATATCATCTAATTTCGAGGAACTTTCAGTTAAAATTGGTTGTGGGTCGTCGTGCCCCTGGAATGCAGAATTATCAATATAATTTTATGGAATATCTCTACAATTTTGTTGTTGGTATATCAACTTTATAGAAGTTGAGGACTCGAGTAGACGTTGAACTATTCCACTTTCCATCGATGACTAAACGATCGTCTTATAAATATTTAAACTCGAACACTGACCCTTCTCAACGATTGTTTGGTTGTCGCTACACCGTGCCAATCAGGTCACGTGAAACGGTAAGAGAACAGCAGCCGGAGTGTAAGTGCAAAATGATGCAGCTGAGAAGTGCATTACTTGGCTCAACCGCAATGAGAGACCGATAACGGATCGGGGTCGTTATCGCCATCGTCTCACGTTACAAGGCGAGACAATATTCTTGATATGAACGCGTGTCGCTGCCTGTAGGATTTCTCATCTCCTACAACCACTTCCTTCTTCCCAGCTTTATTTCCAAGCTTCACTTCCCACGTGAAAAACTATCCAACTATTCTTTGAATCAGGTCATAACTAGATTTAGATGAAAGTCGGAATACATCTATGTCGTAAAAGAAAACGACGTGCTAGTAACATGTACGCATAGCGAACTATGAGTAACATTCGAAAGAGTTCAGACAATCGAGTACTACTTTCAGTGCCGATTTTAGAGGAGTTATACATATGTGACAGGATTTTCTTGAGTTCGACGCCCGGCACCGGTTTACGTACAAAACAAGACGCTCAATCCCAGCGACAAGTCAGCGGAATAAAGTTTTCCCGGGACGGTAGTGGTATTGGTGATAGGAGTCACGATGGGGATGGTAGCGGCGCCCGAAAACTTGGGAAAAGTGGAAGTGCATCCTCTCTTTTCCACTTTTCACTCGTTCTGGTTCTCTCTTTCCGTCTTTCTTCAAAGGTCCAAGTCAGAGAAGGGTAGACGCCCGTAGCAATACTCTAAACTAAAGTCGCTGGGCGAACAAGGGGTGGACTGGTGGAGAGGATTCAAGGGAAGGTATGGCGAGCGAGCGATCGACTCGGCGAGTTCAATTTGTAAACAGGACTCTCAATAATGGAAGATTGTTACACCCGAGAGAGCACACTGGTGAACAATGCGTCGAAAGTTTAACGCCGGGAGCTCCTCTTACGCGACGTTGAATCGATTGAGATATAGGTAGAGATAGTTACTTACGCCGCTTTACGATTGACTTAGCGGCAGAAGTAAGTGTCCCACACATGCGCCCTATATGTATGGAAAAGATTAATAGCCTATTGTCGCACAAGTTGAGCTCTCAGGGTACATCTCCATTACTGAATTGAATGGAATTGTATCCTACTGAATTCCATACTATTATGAACCAACTTTTCATTCAGATTGAATCACAAATATATTAAAATCCATTCCAAACGATTCCGCTTCCAACAAGCTTTTTATTCGAAGTTAATCCAAATGGTTGAATCCGTTATCATTCTAAATGATTCTGTTGTCAATCAATACTCGCTTCGAACGAATCTACACGTGTCCGAATGACAAGGTTCTATCTCAGAACCGAGCTCAGAACATGTATATTGAAAGGTTCAAACTCGGACGTGCGAATTGAAAGATTCTATTAGGCTTAGGACACTGGTGTCCCCAATAGAAGTTTTAAGGGATTCTGAAGCTTCGGAAGTTCGTCACCCGAGATAGAAAATTAATATTTGTAAATTACAAAAGATTCCGCGTTATTTAGTACGAAGATTTTATTCCTATTGGTACAGTCCTTAAAATCTAATTCAGTTGAATTGGAATTAATTTTTGACACAATTCGGATTCATTCTGGCTGGAACGGATTTCACGAATTCAGGCGGATTTATTTTCATTTCGTTTGAATCTTAAACTTCGACTAAGGCTACAACTGAACAAATTCACACAGTGAATATTATTATGGATTATAAAAGTAATACTTTCTAGTGAATCATTCTACCACAATTCCAACGACCTCGAGACTTGTATCATCAAAACATGATACATTATCGCTCGTATAGAAGAATTATGCAATTTGTCGGTAAAACGTTCTGACCTACTGACCCAAAAACATAAAATTACACGATTACTGCCGAGTGACAATATATTCTTGGTCAAGAGTCCCACCGTGAAGGTCAATAGAACAAGAAGCTGTGATAATTTCTGAAAGATGATTAATGCTGTATTATTTTCCATTAATAATGCCTTATCTTCTAATATTGTTCGCGTTGTGTCTGAATAACGCATCGACCTAGCGATACACCGAGAAATTCATTTTGCTGTCAAACAGATGCAAATCAATTATGTATAACTCGTTGTTAACTATGCGTGTTATACGAGATAGCCTGTCTTGGAGTCCATAAACTTATATGAAGGAAAACCGAAGTAATTTTGTCTCAAAGTGCTTCATCATCTACTTACAAACATCTTTCTATTAACTTTTACATTATTGTGAAGATAAATTTGTAATCAATCGTTAATTATTATCATTTATATTTTAGGAACCTGTTTTGTCAAATATCCTCAGATTTTGATCACGAAAAAAGTCATCAAGTTTTCTGTGGATAAACTGATACGGTGGGCGAGGCCATCTGGAATCCGGTCAGTCCAGGCGAGCTTTGGGGGTAATGAGGTTCACTTCGTCGCTCTAATAAATAAACCTTTTCTCATGGGATGCGAGACTTCAAAATTGTCAATAACGGAATCCAAGTGCCACCAATTTACACATCTTTTTTCTGTATATCTATGCTATATTTTTCAACTAGAAACTTGTTTCAATAACGTTTGGCAGAACTGCAATTCAAAGCAAGTACTAGGAATGGTAATTCGATGATAGTTTATCATTCCGCATTTTGTTGTCTGCTCCGAGACTTTTATCAGCGTTTGTGACGTGTTCGAGTTGATTTCAGATGGGCCGGTACGAGTGAGTGGATGTATCGTCAACTCGTACTCGCGACAAACACGAGAACAGCGACCGAGAGAAACCGGAGGGGGAGAAAAGGAGGACGAAAGAACCCGGGTAATTGCCCAGTGCACTGGTTCAATTAAAAAGTCAATCAGCCACCGCCGCCTCTTTCGCCGGCTCCTTCGTTCGCCATTCCAGTATGAAGTGGACCTTGGTGACGCAAAACACCTCTCGGACACGCTTGCCGTGTGACTCCTGCTCATTTCTATCACAAAAAGACCCAACAAGTCTATCGTTTCAATCTCTATTTTTAAACTAATAAGGTTGTCAAGAATTGATTGCTGACAGTAACAAAGTTTCAGATACTGAAGACAAGCCGTAAATTGAAAACAAAATTATATGTAACTAATTTAGCTCATACAGGAATTTCGTAAATTTTCATCAGATCATAAATATAACTGTCATCGATCCCAGAAAGTATCAATTATGTATCTTGGAATGATATCTCATTAACACTGTCCCTATATGAGAAAATTGTAGCGAGTTTCTGAGTGCAAATTAAAATTATACAAGCTTTCCAGAAAACACTTTTGCCTGAAATTAATAATTTTTATTCATTTATTTCCGAGAAGTAGGAAATACCTTCATTAGCTGTATGTAGATATCTTAATCTGATTAAAGTGCTTGGCTTTTTAATATACCTGCTAGTTGGAATGGCCATTATCAAAGAGAAACATTATGAAGACTATAACTTGAAAGGCTGTTATTAAACCCAGTCCTTGCAATTTAATTTATGGACTATTAATCCATTTAAATTAATTTATAGTCGTACTCTTTGGAAATCTCGAACATTTTATTGTTAGAAATAATAGCGGTTGAGAGAACGGATGAACGAGGGTTGGACAATTACATTATAAAAATGTATACATGCGAATCAAGGCTCAGACAGATGTAAATCTTTCTAGTCTCCATTTTTTATTACATTCCTAACGATCTACATGAGAATAAAATTGGTGGAATCCCAAACATTCCTTTCTAAGTTTGATCTTACATAGGGGCCCTTTATCAGCGTTCTATAGGGGTACAGGGTCATCCACCTATTGTCTTCTCCTCAGGACTAGATTTATTTGATTCAGGAAGGTTCTATCGAATTGTTTGATCATACTGAACTCAATTCGGCATTCACTTGACTTTTGTTTACTTTTCTTATGGTTAGCGCCTTGTCAAGGAAGCTATGAAACTATCGATGATGGTTTTATCGCACCAAGCTTCCATGGTCGTAAATGAATGAGCCTTCCGTCACTTTGTCGCGTCCGGGTAGCGATAGGCTTTATGCTCCTCGGCTATTACGAGGCTTCATAGGTGGCACGTACGTCAGGGATAAAATAAGATGAGCCCAACGACGAATAAATGGGTGGAGATTAGCGACCGTGTAAACACGTGCTGCACTTGGCGCAGTCATCAATTCTCATGCCGACCTTCTCCCCTATTCCCTTCACCAACTTCCCCGCTTGCATCGTCCTAATATACTCCCAGGTATCATCTTTTTCACGCAAAATTATTATTCACGCACATCCTCGCACTTCTTCCCACTTCCCACTTCCACTCCCCTAGATAATTGTGATCGTCTCGTAAATCCTTCTCGTTAGTCGCTTTGCGAATTGAGTTTTCAATTACCCTTCACTGGACCCGACAGAAAGTAGGTACTTAATGGATCTCAGATTTATCGATCTCGACCAAGAAATTTATATACTTCGAGGCCTTGGATGAGTTTCATGTGGACCTCGCCATTTGATTTCTTGCATTAACATAAGTGAGTCGTTAAATGCATGCCGGTTTTGCAGGTCCAGTATCAATTACAAGTAATAATTATCATTAATACAATAATAACGGATTCACTGGCTTCAATTATATTATATGGCTGTTTGTCAATCTTCCGTGAATTTGATTAGCCAGAAGTGGAAATTGTACAAATGAATCGCTTCTTCTCATCAGTAAGTAATAAATTGTCTCGATGTATATCTGTGATTAGTCACTTGTATTCGCGCTTCCCGGCACATATGTTCCTGAGGCCTGATTCTTGGATCTATCCCAGGCGGGACAACATTAAAAGTGCAATAGCCCGATTCTGATGCACCCGCTCGTACGGTTAACGACCGTCAGCAATGGGCCTCTTGGCTCCGATTTGCGGCATAAGCTAATAAAGCGTCAGGCAACTCCCGCGCCAACAAAATACAAATCGAGTGGCATTGCTTTGCGTTGCATTGCATTGCCGCTGGTTGTCGCTCAAGACGACAAAAATCGTCGCAAGTTTATAGGGTGGAATGCCCGACCCGTGCGCCACAACGAAGAATTATGCTCACAATCTCGACTCCAAGGAGAAAAGACATCGTCAGGATAACAATGAAGATGTTGCTTGGCATAAGTTTCGCCCGAGCTGCGATCTTTTATCGCTCAAAGAGACTTAAAGAGACCAGTTCAACTGGATTGCCAGTATATATTAATCATCCCATCTTGCGCCTTTTGATGTTTCTTTCTAAAGCTATTTTATCCCTTACATCAGGTCTAATATTACAAACCGTACATTAATAGCCTACTCTGGATCGCACTAATAATTAAAATAACTTATGTAGATGGAGATGTACTTTTCATTTCAAACTTCGCTTCTTCCGCATTTACTGTTACAATATCTCTGCCGGAAGTCAAAGTAAGGACACGAGAAAAGACCCTTCTTGAGTAGCTTGTCCATGTTTCTACAAGTGTACTAGGCACAGTACTCAGAGCACATATTTTACGCAGTAAGATTACACTGTTACCTAACACCAGTTCGACTTATGCCCCGTAATGAACACCGGATGTGGGAATATTCTGAGCAAGCACATTTCGTTCCGTGGGTTACTGCCATCAGTATTCCATTGGTAGCGCTTGCACTGGTAGCTCACGGCTACTTGTGACAGGCAGAGGTGCTCCCGATGCCGACTCGACGCATATACCTTGAGGTCGAAAACTCGATCGTCGGATCATGGACTGTACCGTGAAAGAACGCGAGTAAGACCATGAAACTCTAGAAGTACCACGTAAAGGAACTCGGCGATAATCGAATTCGTTTCGTAAAGGCTTTTTTAATTGTCAAACATTTCTTCCTCTAAATCGAAACTCCTTCGAGAAAATCAAGTCAACTTTTAAGTGGTATTTCCAGAGAAACTTGGGAACTGATTGCGAGTTCCTAAACTTTTTTCGAATTTTCTTTCTATATTGCATTTTTGATGTGTAAACATCTTAGACCGTCATATGGAGGGTATAAAGCCTGTGTCAGAGTGTTCAATGCCTCAAGTGACATAAAAGTGAAACTCGCCTGTTTATATCCATAAGTATGGTACAAGTGGAGACAGACAGGTTCAGACTTCTAGGATTAACATTATGGATCACGAATGATTGTTTGGAATCAATTATTAGCTATTTCAGACTCTAGAGAAGGTATTTATTTTGAGAAGTAATTTTTTGATGTGTAAACGTCTTAGAACTCGATATGGAAAGGAAATAATCCATTTTTAGACAAAAATATGGTATGAGTAGAAAGAGGCAAGAGTGTGAGCATTATCAGTGGGGACACTGCCGATTCAGATTTCTAAAATTTACAGTACGGATCATGATTGAAATCAATTATTAGCTATTTTTGGACTCTAGATAACGTACTTATTTCGAGAAGTCATTTTTTTATGTGTAAACATCTTAGACGGCGATATGGAGGGTAAAGCCTGTGTCCATTTATAGACAGTATGAGGGAGAAGAGAGCAGGTTCAGATTGCAGTCTTCACTGCCGAGATACTAGTATTGACATTGTGGATAATATATGATTGATTAGAATCAATTATTAGCTATGTCATTTTTTGATATGTAAACCTCTTTAACCGTGATATGGATGGTGAAGCTTAGGTCAGAGCGTTGAATGCTTTGTCTCACATAAGAATGAAATGCGTCTATTTATAGACATAATTATAGTACGAAGAGATAGACAAGAGTGTGAACTCACAATGCAGGAACTGACCAGAAAAAAGTCCGGATCTTTGTAGCTAAGTTAGGAGCTCTTGTTTACTCCTTTCCAGAGGAAGGCGTTACAGAAAAGAGGTGCACACGCCTTATCGCTGACTGTACTTAAGTAGGTATATGGCTACCTACCTACCAACCTCCGTGAGCGTTTACGCCACTCTTTCAGTCTCCTTTCCCTTGCGAGACTGACGAATAAGTGCTTACTTGCATGGAGCAAGTACTTATGGAAGTAGGTACGCACGTACCATACCGTACGCATGGCATACTCAAAGCGTTCAATTACAGACTTTGATGCGTGTTCGAACCCTAGGCTTTCTTGTCCGGTCGCGGTCGGCCGAGGATATTGCGTTCTCTGCGATTACAAAAACACTGCTATTACGTATTAAATTAATAATTGATCATTATGCTATAAGTGCTCGTGTAGTATTGAAGCTGAAATTACCGCGTGAAACCCGCCTATAAATTAACACTCTATCAGCAATAATTAATAATTGTAAAACTGCAAATATTAGTTTAATCTAATTACTACCTAATTTTTTATTACACCTTGTAGTAATTTGAAGGTATGTATATTCATTAGGGTGGCAATGACAAAAATTACTTTTTTCTACGCCAACCAATATTTTAAGAAATTCGTATAACGTTTACCCCTAAAATTATACCCCTTGAAGAAAGGTAACCTGTATTCTTTCGTTAAACTTATTTCTAGAATTCCCTCAAACCTTGAATAAAAATTGACGTTCTCCAACATTACATTTTTTCAATAGTTTATAAAATCAAGGAAAACAGACACACGGTTAAATATAACAAATTTTAAAAGAGAAATCTAAGGACGACGTAGAAGAAATAGTTTAATGTCCAATTGTTTTTTCAGCAATAGTTCCCTAAGACTTTCTTTCGCTTTAGATGAAAATTCCTAATTTTGATACAATCTTCATCATTAACAGCCCATTTTGTTTCTTGAAATATAACCTGGAATTTTATTTGAAATAAGCTATAAATAAGTTGAATAGGTATCATCTAGACATTATGTGACCAATTAATAAATAATTTTTTTCCTGTAAATTTAACCAAATTGTTACAAGAATCATTCCATTCGAATTTTGGATAATAATTTAAAGAACGAAATAGGCTATCAATCATAATAATAAATATAAATCTGAAATTTAGTTAATTCAGAATCCTTACATAGTAGAATTGTAGATATTTTCTGGACGTTTCTTGGATATTCAAATATTTAACGCAAAATCTACGAAACATCCAGAAAATATCCCATTATACCGTACTGGTATCCCATGTAGAAATTTCCATATATCTAGCAGATATCTCTAGGATATCCACGAAATATCTTAGACATAAAATATAATATCGTTTCTATTTCCACCGTGATACGCGCACTGAATTTTGGCGCCCTAAACACAGTATAAACCATTTTTAGGTTCTTTATTGTCGCCCTGATATTCACAATCACGAATTGAAAACATTTCTAACAAACATTGCACGTTTATTCCTTTTTGTCATTTTCAAGAGAAAAGATAGTATTTTATGAGTATTACAATATATTTACACCTTTAGAAAAAAATGGTCATAAATCTTGTGTTATTTTATGGTTAACAGAACGCAAGTCTCTAAAGTGAAACTTTGTATGAGATTTCAAGGTGACTATACGAGCTCTCATAAACGACATAAACGAGATGTTAGTGACCATGGAAACTCGCAGATAGCGAAGGTAACATTCTCTCTACACCTGTTTAGCCCTTTTCGAAAAAATCTGATTTTCATCATCCGTTTCAAGTATTAATTTGCAGCGTTTGAGATAAGTTTATTTAGAGGCAAAATCGTTCATTTCCTGATCGAGCTTCGATAATTGAAGAAATTATAGATAAGTAAGTGCGCAATTGCTCGTTTAATATGCATGCTGAAATATCCGCGTCGGTGCTTTGGAGTTTTTTTCTCTACAACGAGGCTCTTCAAAAGTCAATCCGTAAATCCCAAGTCCCGGTCGATGACGATAACGGTAATGGACCATGGCGATTAATGACCATTTGGAAGGAGTAAACAACGTAGGCCCCCGCCCTCTACTGCATTCACATTCTAATCAGAACTTAGAATTTCAAAAGTATTTCCTCGGTCCATTTCGGTAGATACTTGAAGGGATATGAAACTCTGGAATGAAAATCATCTCGCCCTATTAACGACACTCAATTTCGATTATCTAAAGTGAGGATAAGGACTAAATTCCTAAACTTTCATTCATTCAATATGTCGACATATGTGATTTCACGTACTTTCTAGTATTACGGAATTTTCCGTACACCTAAACCATTTCAAGCTTGTTCACATTACAGAAATTTCTGTAATATTAGCCTCAGCGCTAATACTTGACTGGGTAATCTTACGCAAATTCCGTGATACTGAACTGTGTCTTGATTTTGTAATAAAAAATAACAGTCCTTGAGAACTGTTTAACACTTTTTATTTATATGAAATAGAAGTCGCAAAAATGTACGCATATATAGGTAAAAGAAAATTGAATGAAGCCCTACATCTTGAGATGGCTCGATATCAATCCGCAATGTGAGTATAATGACATTAGGTGACCTTGTTTTAACGATTGCATAGTCTTCTCTTTCGCTGATATGAAACACATACTTCTCAATATTCCTTGGCTTCAAGAAATTTGACTGGATGCGAAAAAAAATGAAATATTGTCCCGAGAACTGACTCCAAAGATCATTGAGACTCATTTCCTGCCGCTAAAATCTTTCTTATGTTCAGTTGTTACTCATATTAGCACATGCACCGATGGAGTTGACAATATTTGCACGCTCGTAGGTCACTCTCGATCGCGTGTAAGTGCATTAACAGCAGTTTTGAGAATCTACATTTTCGTTCTAATATTTAGAAAGCTTGAGTGCAGTTTTTCGGAAATCTCTTATCACTCGTGCGAAATACTCTTGAGAGGAATTTGTACATCTCAACCATGAGATATCGTCATTTTATCTTTCAAGTTTTAAAAAGATAACTAGATGTTTCTCGACTTTCATTAAATAAGAATTCCTCTATGCATTTAAAACCATCCTACCACTGGTACCGAAATTTTTTTACTTTTTTTGGTGCCAGCAGTGTCTCTTTGGATAGAAATTTCTAACTTTAGAAATTAGAAAACATTTACATTTTTTTACAGTAATTAAAAATCTTTATTTTATTTGTTTCTTCCAATCTCATTAAAAAATTAAGGGAGGATATTAAAAAAAATTCAAATTAATGGACGGGAAAGCAAAGTGGAAAATTATAATACCATTAAAATAGATCGAGGTACAAGATATTAATGTGTAAAAAAAATTGTATAGTAGTGTTCTTTTCTTGTCCAAAGGCAAGCACAACTTTTATTTTCTCACTCGATTCTATTCACTGTGATTCTTTATTGTTCAGTTTAGTCGGGTCCATTATTTTTGTAAAAAGATCTCATTTGAGCGATGGACCTTTCAAAATACTTCCAATTAAATAATTAAATAAAATTTCTAAAGCATTTTGAAATTTAAAATGACGCATTGAACATTTATTTCAAAAAGTAACGGAAAGGTAACGATTATGGTTTTCAGTAACGATAAGGCGTTACTTTTGAATGGTAATGTATCAAACACAGCCTCTATGTTCATCATCAAAAAGGCACGCACTTACGTAGGTTTATAGACTACGTTATCTAGCTCTCTAAACGGAATTAAAAATAAAACAATAAAGGAAAAATGCAATACGTGATGAAATGATACATTTCCGTCATGGAGTTTTCATAGAGGAAGGAAGTACTTAGTACATACTCTGAATCGTTTCTATTGAAGAGGATAGAATGCAAGCGAGATATGCGAAACGTTACGTAATTGTGTGATAAGAGTAAACTGCAACACACGTGCATATCGCTTTAGAAATTCCAACCTTTGAAAAGTTCATTGAATCAAGTGACACTGAATATCTAAGATTCCCTCGCATGTACCATTGGTTATTTCCATTCAAATCTCAATCATACACAAAGTCAAGTGATCTCGTGCTTAGTCCTGCGATACTCGATTAATTCCAACGCGACTCTTTATCTTTGCAATCAGTAATTGCACTCGTGGTATCATTCTTTATAGTAAACAATAAAGCTGCCTGGTCGTTATTTATCCACGTCCATTGACGATAAGACTGGAACCAAACTCCATTAATTAACATGTGATTCTGGGTATCGTATTACTTTAGGATTGATCGGATTACCTACTCAGCGACCCCTATAAATATCAGAAAGAAAGAGCAGTGGTAAAAAATCTAAGAAGCATAGCCGTCCTAGCGGTTTTGAATACCGAGGGTTTCGACCGCCTTTTAATTAAGCGCGGCTCATCCAGAAGGCATTTTAATTGCGAGGCCCGCTTATCTAAAATATGCCTCGTTATCGGAGACGTATCGTTTGATTTTCCGGCTGACAACCAGCTGAGTCTGATAACCAACTGAGAGGCGGCATTCCATAATCGACTGTTTACTGGAATCTCGAATCGTACAATATGCTTCACCGGGGGGTGCCTCCTTCTTTCGAGGTATTCTTTTGATTTTGCGAAGAAAACGGCCAAGGATTCTGAACAGTACCTCGAACTCTTTACAATCGCACGTGTACGATACATTGCGATAACTCCGTGATTATAATCAGCGATTCAAAAGTCCATCGCTATTGATGGATAAGAGAACCAAATGAGAATTCATATTTTAAACTACCTACAGTCGTTTTAGAAAAATAATCTTCAGTTTCAGAACTGCGATTTGATATTGCGTCGAATAGAAAATAGTCTTGTTACAATTTTGCTTCCCATTGTTCGATTGATGGATGGACCTTGCAGGGAGGTTGACGGTGAATGACTCAAACTTTCCACAGGGTTTTCATGAAAACTTGCCGACTGCGCTTTTAAAAGAGGTTATTGCCGAAGGCATATTAGGGAGCAAAACACACTAGGCATTCAGGTAAGAACGTGGGGTGTAAATTCGTGGTTAGGGTTGAAATCTTGCGGTACGTGAAAGGGAGAAAGAGAGAAAAAAGCTTAAGACAGGTACTGACTAAAGAGAGAAAGTATAATAAAGAAAGCTGAATTACGGGGTCATGAAATATGCCATAAAATCACGCTTCGAAGCCCCTCTAATCTCTTTCCCCTTAGCATGACCGTTGAATTAATACGGGGTGAGTCTTTTTGTAAAGTCGTTACGATATTGTAGTAGAGCCTGTTCTTTCCATTAGAAGAGATATTGTATGTATACTCCTCTTCTATGAATCGCAAGAAATCAAGTTATTTGTGATTTTTATGACTCGATTATCAATGGAGTGCGGCTTCCGGTACAAAGTTAAAATAAGTCAAATAAAATCATATAAGTAGAGCACTATAGGTAAGTCGATGCGCGATTAATTCGGCATTGCTGTTTGTTAAGACAAGATAGGGTAAATTTTCGATGATCAATATCGCCAAACAATACTCGAGGTAATACTATCATCAATGGCAGATAGTATCGATTTGTATTTATACTTGTGTAGCTTTCAAGAAGATATCTCTGAAATTCTTACATTTGGTTCCGCGTTAGGCGACGTGGAGTATTCTGTTCGTAAAGGAGGTGCGTAATCCAGATACGACGTCATCCCAGTATTTCATGTATAAAAATCTGTCAGTCTGGAACCAGGATCATTCACCACCGTCGTCGCGTGCGCACTTGCGACCACTATACCACAAAAAAGAGGAAACCAGAAAAACCGCAAGAGAGGCACACGCGCACGTCTCACGCCCTAACTCTTCCAAGTGCTCGGACACCCAAGCACTCAAAGAACAGAGAAATACTCCTATTTTCTCCCTCGATAAAAATCATTGCAAAACGATTTTTGTTTTCAAAGATTAAAAATGTTTTATTCGAAATTAACACTCACGTGCTTAGAGTGAGACGCATCCAGGCGCGTTGCGTTAGCAGCGTCGACGCATTGCGTCGGGCTGGCCTTCTTAGCTGCTTTTAAAATCCGTTCATCAACACCGCCGCAACACCCTTCGTCTGTCAATCGCGCACTTGTCACTCACAAGTTCCTTAACCAATGGCCATCCAGCGTCAAACACGTCCAACCACTTTGATTCACAGGTGCACTTTGAAATCACAAAGCTGTACCCTGACACAGACACCCGATGCACTTTTACTGCTGATGATAGCTTGATCTCAATATCTCGGTTACATGACAACCGCGAGTTGCACGTATCCAATTCACCTCACACTTTTGCAGAAAAAAAGACACACGTCACTGTTGATTTCTATATGAAACCGACTAGAGCGTCAATGAGACATCATTCGAGTAAAACCAATGTCACCTCTACACCTCGTGTGCACCCGGAATTCGAACAATTGTTGTATCGTATCCCAGGATCTGCACACGAATATTCCAACAGGCGGCTCCTGACCAGCCCCGCCGCCTCTGATGCAGCACTCAGTCGTTGCACGTGACGGTTTTCCTCGTTTCTGATGAACTCGAGCACGTCGGCGACGTCCTTTGGCACCATGCCAACATCTCCGCCCACTGTTCTCCAGAATCTGCGAATATGCTTAAAACCTCCAACTGCCTATCCTAGGATCCTAGATCCAAGATAATCCAAATCATGAGGCTCATACAAACACCCAGCGGAGATGTTGCCACGATCACGGTTCAGCGCACACTGATTTTCGTCAGTCTTCGTCAGTGGCATACGGCAGATTTGGGTGGCGAGCCTCCTATCCAATACACTACTAGATCCGTTGGACCAATTTAAGACCAAGATCACTGAAGGCGGGATGTGACAGCAACACGTTGGTATCAGAAGCACACTGGTAGCAACACGTTCACGGCACACGGTAGAACACGGCTGCCACAAGGCACAACACGACAAGAGCGCGGCACAATTTTAGAGAGAGTCTCTCCTCAGTCTCGAGGCTCTGAAGGCGCGGAACAGTCAGCCCCACTAGTGTTCACTTCTCGCTTACCTGCCCGGTGCCCTGCAGCTTGCCTAGAATTCTCTACCCCCACCCTCTCTCACGCCACCCCTCCACCGATACTCGTGTATCGTACACGAGGCTGCCCCTCCACCGCACCGTCTTAAGCCCCTCTCATTTTCCCTTCCCCTCCCTTCTACCCCCTTTTGCCGTGCCAGCCGGCCACGCACGGCACCGCTCTTAGTGGTGCACGCGTGTACGACGTAAGACTATTCTATGACCACCCTGCTGCTACCCAGGATACCAGGGGTTGTGATCTTCAAGGGTACCATCCTATTTTCTCCTGCTTCAACGCTTCTTTTTATTCTGACGCGATCATTTTTTCTTTCCCCTACACATGGGGTGGATTTGCCAAGCTACTGGTATATCCAATTGTCCCTACTAGACTGCTTGCTGTTCGTTGCATTTATTTTTCCTTCCAATAATGTATACTGCCAAGAGTTTCCCTCTTTTTTCATCAGATCGAATCGTTCACGAACAGTTTTGTCTTAGACCTGTTGGACCGGATCACATAAAATAAGACTATTAATCATGATGACGTTTCCTTGATGCTAGAGAGTGCAGTCCTTTTACAAGTTAGGTGCCTTTTTTTCTTAATCTGGATATACTGTATAGTACTAAAAACGACATTAATATTGAAGATATGCAGCTATCATATTACATAGGTTACTGTCCTCAATTCATCCCCTTCCTCAACTGACTTTCCTTAGAAATTACTTTCTTGGGGGGCACTCCTGTCTCTTATCTGCCGATTGGTATTTTCTTATCAGTTATTAATAATTATTCGTAGTCAACAGGGACGCATTAGGATGCAAGATAGAAAACTGTAAATTTTCAGAATTACATTTTTTTAAATAGGAAGGCTTTAACAATTTAAGTTTTCGAATAAAATATTCACGTCTAAAAATGTGGAATTAAAAATGTTTACAGCTTAAAATTTCTGAATTTGAAATCTCACAATTGTATGATATCGAATTAAATATTTGAAATTTGTTAAATTTTATATTGCACTTCATACTTTTCAAACTTAATGCTTTAATCAAACTTAATCTTTCTTATGATCAAATTGATAAATAAATAAAAAGTTGTTAATTTTATATAATATTTGATACAACTGATGGCAATTCCTCGATATTTGTATAAATTTTATATATAAGGTGGCACGAAAGCCTCCATCTAAGTATAACCGAGAGCTCAAATGAACTCTTTGAATTCTGGAACGTGAATTATTTTTTAATTTGAAGAGTGCCAGTTTATAAGTGAAGGTTGGAAATTTATAAGAAATCAAGCGCAATTTGCCATTTTTTCCGAAGAAACTAGAAGCGTGTTGAAAACTCAGCAAGACCATTAAAAAAAAAGTACATTCGAGATGGAATAATTGAAATGAAGCAAGTTTGCTTAGAGAAAGTCACCCGTTTCGAGAAAATTGACAATGAAATTATGACATCGTAATGGCGTAAAATCTTACATTCAAATGATGATTGCCATTATAATTTTCCATATCTTAAAGAAACGAGAAATTAATTTATTGTAAATTATTTAGTACTAAATACAGCAGACAACAGAAAAATTAAAAATAATCATGCAGTCTCAAGAAAATTGAAATTGTAATTTTTAATTTGAAGCTAGAGAAAATCACTGTGTTAAATTTGGACGAAAATAATTACTGCGATTACTTTTTTGTAAGCTTATCTTCGTTCAGGATAATGAAAGACAAAATTTTTTCACTTCGATAAATGCAATAACCACAAGAAATTCCTTTGGCAAAAATGTGTTCGTATTTCTGATTTTTTCAACGCATAAACTAGATTTAAAAATTTTGGTTCTTGACTTATTATACATATCAATCTATTAAATTTTAAATTGTCAGAAAATGTTCTCAATTGTACAATTTTCATCCTGACGCATGATAAAAATTTCAAATTTTCAAGGCTTATTAAATAGAACCAAAAAAGGCGGTCAATTCCAATTCCAACTTAAAAGCCGAAAACTTGAACAATGGCAAATACAAAACGTGAACAAATGTAAGATATTAACTTTTAATCATTCACATTTGAGTTCACAATTCAACAATTAATAATTGGAAACATTTAAATTTGAACGATTGCAAATAGTTTTAAGCATTTAAAGTTTAACAAATTGAAATTATTAGTAAATTAAATTAGTAACAATTTTATACTGTGTGATCTAGAGACTTCCTAATCATTCAGATATAAAAAATATAATACCAAACTATACTTGTTCCTCGTAAAACCACGTCTAATTTAGAACCAATAAAACATCGCCAGATAGCGCGAATTTATAACCCAATGTTACATTGTATGATACAATAAAAATTAAGAATATCATAAAATGTTTAGCGCGAGACATCAAGGGTGTTGATCGACAAAAAAAAATTATAAAATGCTGTGGGATGATATTTTCCCATATACTTTCAACAATTTCAAATTATCCCGTCAACGTCCAAATCCTTGATAGGCACAATTTTCATGGAACCTATTTGTATTCAATTCCTTGGTACCTCTTTAAAAAAATTATTCACCTATTCAAATTTTGAACTGAAGCATCTTTATTACACTTTGTTCCGTTTCCGCTTCTTCGGAAATTTAAAAGAACGCGTCTTGAAACCTTCTCAGAAGCTTACATTGTTCGTCTAAATCTAATAAGGAAACAAACTCACACAAAATTAATCTTTTGATTGATAAAAATTCAGCAACTCTTCTGGACTCAATCTTAATTCTTTAAGGGTCAAAAAGCCACGCTATCCTTGTTTTTATTATCGATTTAGTCAATACCGTTTATTACACAAGAATCACGCACAACGAGCGAACGAGCGATCGTCGCTCGTCGCGCGACTGCCCCGCGTGTGGTCACTCTGTGACAATTATTCCGAATTGGCAACGCAAGAGGAGTGGAACGACAGTAAAAAAAAGCAACAACTCATATCGTGCGAGCGAGAATGAAACTGGTGACAAAACGACTCGAGGGACGTTGAGCACGACGAGATAATTAATTATCAATCGACGCCCGATGATTATTCATATTCGAGACGTGCGACGAACAGCGCTGCTCATAACGGGAATTACGATTGACTCTACGTTTTCTAGAATCTCTTTAATATTCATATTCGTTATGACGCGTGAGCACTCCTGTCTTTTACAACATAAACATCTTGATTATCTTGCCGATGGTCTTTACTCTTTGTTATTTCATTTTCACTGAATAAAGTAAATTCCGAAATATAATCGAAGAGTCGGACGTGATGTCATTGTCGGGCCAATATCCCCCAGAAAATAATGTGTGACTTATTATCAGAATTTATTGTGGTCATTTATCGTCAAATAAAAGTAAAAAGTTCTATCTTTTGATCATAGTGGTTTTTTATGAGATTTCGGGGTAGTAATTTATTCCGTTTTATAACACTATCCTTGTTCTTCGTATAACGACGCCTAATTTAAAACCAATAAAACATCCCCAGATAGCGCGATTTTATAACCGAATGTTACATTGTATGATACAATAAAAATTAAGAATATCGTAAAATGTTTAGCGCCAAACATCAAGGGTGCTGATCCACACAAAAAAGAGTATAAAATGCTGTGAGATGGTATTTTCGCATATACTTTCTTACGTGTGTTTACACTGAGGTTCAACAATTAGTTTTTCCGGACAAACCATACAGCCTTCTGAAGAGAGGACAACTGATCATACGGTTTTCGTCATGGGACTGGTACGCCCAATTCGGGCTTTTCAGTAATTAAGAGACGATTCGTTCCATTTCGTTAAAATTCCGACATGTTGTCGCCAAAGTTTCTACAGCTCCGGCCTAAATGAATTGATTCGTTCCTCTTTAGTTTGTTGGTGCTTGCGTGTGAGAATCCTACACCTTCCAGGGCCGCACTTATCTTTTTCAAAATTGGAAACTCATCTTCAGAAATGCAAGAATAACAGATTTTAGATTATGTAATACTTGATGTATTTTTTTAAAAGTTATCCATCGAACTTTCCTATTCAAAGAAAAATCCTATTAAAAAGTCGACCGACCTTTCTAGGAACACTTGGACTTTTTCTCTGAAGGATGATCCTGTCTGCAGAATGGCTCCCAGCTAATTACGAAAAGTCATGTTTTTTAAAGTTTGCAATCATCGACGACATGGTGCTTATCTCAAAAAGGTCCTTGAATTTTACGAGTCTTTAAACTGGTGTCGGTAAAGTTTCGAAAATCGGACCGTTTGATGATCTCGAAACATAAAGCTATCTCTCAAGATCTGGGGCATTGGTGTTGGGCTACCTACTTGACGTGTAACATTTTTTCCCCAGTCCGGTGAACGTCTCAAGTAGTTAGTTAAACTGTTAACTGTCAGAGGAGCGAAAAAAAGTCGGGAAGATCGGAAGAATAGGAGACACGCTTAATTATGGAAGGCGACAAGTGTCAGACGTGCACGAGCGGAGGTGGATTTACGAAAGAACCTGCCAAATACCTGCGCCCCAGCGGAGTAAATCATTGAATGCTCCTTTTGTTCGGCCGAACCGAAGCCTTTTTACGGTCACGATCTTTGAAATTCCTGAAACTCAACTTTGTCTTTTTACAGGAAGCTGTCGACCTTTAGCTTTAGAAAATCAAGATCTTACTGTCATAGCAGTCATCTTCATTAATAACTAAACCCTCAATATTAGCAAACTAATAGGCTAAGCTCGTCGTATCAAAAGAGTCAAGTGTAAGTATAAGGGTGGTCCAAAAAGACTTTTTTTAAATGACACGCCTACATATTGTTCCTTTTAATGTAAATATGACGTCTAATTTTTAGAAGCATTTAAAAAATGTGTTATGATAGTTTTACAATTTACACACTAAATTTGAGTCAGTCATAAGTGACTGGTACACATTAATTTTTGTCTGTTTCTAACAATGTCGATTTGTCGAACGACTGAAGTTATAGTAGCCATTTTCGACTGATTAGGCCAGTACAAAGTATTTAATTAATTAGTGGGAAATTGTAGAATAATTGTTGTTAATACAATCCTCCCCCCACTAATTATTATGATTAATGAGAAAAATGTACTGAAGGGAGTAATCAATTTTGAATGGTTAATCATTTTTCCTTTCTGATCATAATAATCAATTAAGGATTATATTGACCCTAAAAAACAAAATATTCCAAAAACAATTTTTTACAATTTCTCATTAGACCGAATCCATTTCAAATCATGCAGGTAGGTGGGTGATATGTTCAGGTTTAGATTATTATTATTATTACACCATTAAGCCATTTCCCTGTCGGGGTAGGCGTGCTCATGGAATATATTTTTGTACGTGGAAAATAAGGAGATACGTATTTTTTTTTTATTACAATTTTTTTCTTGTTTTAGTTTATCCAATTTGTTGCACTCTTTCAAAATTCACTAAAATTTAAAAAAAATTATAAAAAATGGCAACGTTATTTTGGATTTTTGAAAAATGGAAGGAAATCTTTTTCTCAAAAACCTCAACTATTTTTCCTGAAAATATGAAACAAAATTTAAATTAATAATTTCAATATTAATTATTTAAAAAAATTATTTTCAAAATTTTTTCTTTTTTTGAAAAATCAAAAGTAACGGTTCCATTTTTTATAATTTTCAAATTTTTTGTAGACATCGAAAGAGTGCAAGGAACTGCATAAATTGAAACAAGGAAAATCTTCATATCTCAAAAATTGCAAGAAAGGCAAGGTTTGAAAAAAATCAAAAATAATTTTTTCCCCGAAAACAAAAAAATACAGAACGGAAAATTGATGATAGGTAGAATATATCAGTACCTATTATTTCTAACAATTTCGTGAAAAAAGGTTGAATTTTTGAAAAAATGTGTCCTTCTTTTTTTTCAAAAATCAAAAATAACCTTACTATTTTTCATTATTTAAAAATTTTGTTGTGGATTTTAAAAGAGTGCAAGAAACTGGATAAAATGTAGCAAAAAAAAAACTAAACAAACGCGAATCAAGGTTGAAAATTGACAGAAACCGGAAGTGCGAATAGTTTTTCAGAATAAGATAAACGAACGCATAGATAAGGAAACTTGAAATAAAGATATGTGTTGGACATCACAGGTATTAGCGATGAGGAGAGAAATAGACTTGAAAATGATCAAAGACACAAAAAGAGGAAAGTTAAACGACTAGTCAAGGAAAGTAAAGATAAAATCAGAACAGAAAAAGAGAAGAAAATACGAAACGTCTTTGAAGGAACCATGAAACTATTATTTAAAGTGATGAAACAAAGTAAAAGTATAGAGTTTGTCAGCATGAGAAACAGCAACGGTGAAAGGCTATATGACACAGACGGGATAGTAAACGCTTTCAAAGATTCTTTTGAAGAATTATTAGGAGCTGAAGATATAGAGGGCAACAGAACTGCGACATAGTGTAAAAAATTAACGCGATTGTCATGAAACCTCTGCGCACAATATGCGGGAAAATATGAAACTGTCTCTTACGATTTCATATACAAAAATCTGTTAAAATTTGAAGTGACTTCTTGGACCTACAAAAACATTGCAAAAATATGGGATCCACGAAAATATAAGAATGGTGAAAATAAGCACTTTTGCATATACATTTTCCTAGCCCGAAAAATATATATTCTATATCTATTCTATATCTACTTACATATTATTTTATCTACTCAAGATCTATTTACATATTATGCCATCTATTTATTTCGAAACCTACGCTAAATCTGTGTCCTTTTTATCAGGAATTTTAGTTTTGTGAGTCTCAATTTGAAATTGCTAAAATTTGAACTTCTACCATTCAAAGTGGCACATTCAGGTCGAATTTTTTAATCTCAAATTATTTAATTCTTAATGTTTCAATTTGAAAATTTCAAATTTCTAGCGCTTTCAATTTCTAATTGTTCAGTTTTGGCCGTATCAAGCTTCAAATTGCCAGAATGTTGACAATTTGGTCTCCATTTAAAGTGACACTTTAAAAAGTGACAATTTAAATCGATTCAAATTAATAACCAAAGGATAGTTGAATTCATGAAATTCGAAATTCAATATTATTCACCTATAGCTTACTATTATAGGCTTTCCGAAAAATTACTTGAAACGATTTTTAATAGGCTTAATAGGCAATTAAGGGTCCTAATGAATCATTAGCCCTCTAAGAAATACTAAAGAAGAGATTCCAAACGATATATATTATAACACTGACATAGTGCAACGTTTAGACACCTTATTTTTATCTGAAATTGCAAAAAATGCAGCCTATCGACTAAAAATAAGGTACTATAGGGACAAAATCTTGAAAATGGGGGACTTTAGAGAACTCAGCTAAATATAGGAATCAGGGAAAAATAGGCATACATGTCTGTGATTCACTTACTGAAAAGCATCTTGATATCTGCGAACTTGGTTCTGTGTCATGATGTGAGATAAGCAGTATATATTTTGATAAAGTTATATCCGCTTGGTAATCAAAAATTCTTAAAGGACTGGAATCACAAATTGAGGCATAAATGTGGTTTAGTCAAGCGGCGAATCATCATCGAAATCACGTGACACCCTCAAACTCTATACTGATGAGTAATCATTGAAAATTTAATTTCCTAAATTATACTTTCAGTTTGGTGGGTTGACGAAAAGAAATAGGGTAAACTATGCAAGAGTAGGTCACTTTTAAGAGTAGGACATTTTAATTCATTAGAATATGCAACATAAAAATATTTTTCAAAAGCTTAAATTAGAATGTTTGGCACAATATCTAACACAACAGAAAGAAACTTTGTTAATATATTATAAATAGGAAATGTGGGAGGTAAAAAAAATTGATTCAAAGGTAAGCACTTACGCGATCGTTTAGAGCCTAAATAAATAATTATTCTTTCATTGAATATACAATTGAATCAATAGTATATGTTTAGGACAAGCGCGAAAGTACGTACTTTTCATTCAGTAGCATAAATTAGGGTGGCCCAAATTTATTTCTGTAAATTTCGACTTTCGATTTTTAGCGAGCGATCCCCCCCCCCCCCCCCATCCCTACAATTCGTCCGTTTTCCGACTAAAGAAGTATTTGTTATTAACTGTTTGTAAATTAAAATTTGGTCACCTCTTGAGGAATATTAAAGAAATAATTTTCACCCAACAACTTTTAAATTCACCCCCTCTCCCTCAACCCCTAACATATTTGTTTTGTACCCGGAAAATATCCCAAGAAATGCCAAACATAGCAATTTTGTGTAAAATTCATGCTAAGGAAGGTATTTTGCTAGGCATTTTCAACATGAATGATTTTTGTTCGATAAACGACAAGTTTCAAAGTATTTGATAACTAACTTTGAATCGTTTAAATAATTTGTTTCGCCTCCAAATAGTAAAAAGTTATTATTTTTCGAGGTAAATGATACAGTTGATGAATTTCAAGAATAATATTTCTTTTTTAAGATATTTAGTAATTATTTGAACACTTTTCATTTGTTTTAACAATTTTTCCCATGTAAATCGTAAAAAGTTAGTACTTTTTAAAATTAATGACACAATTAACGAATAATGAGTGTAATATATTTTTTAACGATATTTGGCAATTTTTGAAACAATTTTCATTTGTTTAACTATTTTTTTCTATTTGAAGCTTAAAAAGTTACTTCTTTCTGGAATCAATAAAGCAGTCAATGAATTCTAGAAGTGTTATTCTGTATAAAAGGCATTTTACAAATATTTCAACAATTTTCATTTCTTTAAACAATTTTTTCCTCTGTAAAGCTTGAAAAGTCACTATTTTATGGAATGAATGATGCAGTTAATCAATGTTAAGAGTGATATTTATTGTTGAAGGCAGTTCCTTATTTCAGAACTTATACCCCAATTGTTTGAACAATAATCATTTTTTTAAACTCTAATTTTCTCCATCTTTCATATAAAAATGACACAGTGATAACAATTCTTCAAAGAATTGCAAACTGTCCTTCACAAAATTATCACTCTCAACATTCGTTATCTGCGACATTAATTTCAGAAAATAAGAAATTTTTGGGAGTCACGAAAAAATTGTTTAAACAATTCCCAAGTTTAAAAAAAATATTACTTTTGAAATTCGTTTATTGTGTCATTACCCCCAGAAGAAAACAGTGTACGATTAACAGGGTAATAATTGCATGTATATAAAAGCCAAATTTGTTAAGCAAGAATTATTGTCCTTGAAATTCATTAATTGTATCATTTATCACGAAGAATAATAACTTTTCATGTTTTCCAGGCGAAAAATGGTTTAAACAAATAATAATTGTTTAAACCATTGAAAATTAATTAAAAAATGCTTGAAAACTTGTGACTCATGAAAAGCATGAATTTTACATAAAACTAATATTTTGCATTGTTTGGGGCATTTTCCGGACACAATACAAGGGGGTTGGGGGTCAAAATGAAAAGGTATTATAGGTGAAAATTATTCCTTGAACATTCCTTAAGAGGTGACCAAACATTAATTAACAAAAAGTTAATAACAAGTACTTCATTTTTCCATTCTTTCGAAAACCGCAAAAAAAAATCCATGTTAATTTTAAAAACCCGGAGCCATAGGTTGATGTTGACCAATTTAAAAAAAAATAAGGAATTTCTTTATCCGGCAAATGAGCAAATTGGGGGGAACCATCATCAAAAATCAAAAGTAAAACTTTTGGTCCACCCTACGGTCGATTTGAATCCAATGATTTTGGTTAAAATAATAAAATTTATAAGCTTGAACAATTTCGGAGTGTGTTAGCTTTTTGTCGAAAATGGGCATTTTTATTTTAAAAATCATAAGATTTTTTAGAAAAACATTAGCCTCCAGATTATCATGCAGAGTTATTAAATCACAATTCTGTACAATTTTTGGTATTGTTGTCATTTTATACCGAAAAAGAGGATTTACAATCATAAAAGAATTTTTGTATGGCTTACAAGTGTTTTTCGTCTAAATTTGATATTTTAAATCAACAGAATTACATTTTAAAGAATATTTGCAATATTTAAACATTAATAGGGTATGTTAGCGTTTATCACCTGAAATCGTTTATTTTAAACAATTTTTTATTATCAATAAAAAGCATAAGTATGGGAGTGATCAATCATTGACTTTTCAAAGTATAAAAAAACGTATGGCAAATGAGACAACTCCATACTTCAAGTATATTGAAATAGTAAGGATAAAGTACAGCTAAAGTATAGCTGAAGTATGGGATATACTTCATCTACACTTAAGTATATTAAGTATATACTCAAGTATAGCTAAAATATAGATTATACTTCATTCATATGGCTGAAGTATCGAACACAAAATAGCACTTATTAATTTTTCATGGTATCCTAGCAACTGGATAAAACATAATGGATTATAAATGACAGGTCATTACAATGTTTAGTGTTTTTTCTTTACGAAATCTACTTGAGAGTTTAAAGTAAATTTTTCAGTTTTTCAGCTCTATGCAAAATCATCACAAAAAGAAACAATGAAAATCTTACATGATTCTTATATCATATATATTGGTATGAGATCCGTAATTCCATACTTGTACTATACCATCTGAGATATGACTTCCATACGATTGCCCAGATGCTTTCCTAGATCAATCCCATACCAACATTTTTTTACCCAGGATGTTAGTATTTTTCGTAGTAAATTTGTATTTTTGAACGAAAATGCATAGGTTTGATTATCTACATGTTGTGCAAAAATAATATATCAATTCTGAAGTTATGATATACATTTTCATCCATTATAAAAATTATTGTCCTTGCTTTTCCTTTATATTATTTAAGATAATAGATACTATATGAAATACAACAATTTTCTAGCAATATTAATTTTATATTCTAACTTAAAACTGGCGGGGTTATATAAAAATTGTTTGTGACCTACATAGATTTCCCTACCTAATACCTATACAATGTGAACTGTAACAAAATTGAAGACAAGTAAAGGAAAATCGATATATATAATATATGTTATGGGCTATATATGTCAGCGAGCGGTTTTATAAAGGGACTTGTAAACCTATGTTCAATAACTACTTGAAGCCTTCCTGCCCTCACGATTTCCTCTCTGCTCAAATTACAAGGTCGACGATCATCTCCGACGCTTCTGTGTGTTCTTCTTCCGACAGTAGAAAAGAAAGAGATCCTCCCCGCACAAAGAGACAATCTGCTGATCTACAGTGAGGAGCCCTTTTACGTCGCTCGTCTTACGCCTTACTTGTATAATATAATCTCTTGAGCCATTTAATATACCGAGCCAAGCCGGGCCGCATAACGCGCCCCATTATGCAGACTTTGGATGCTGCGAGTATTACCGAGTATTACAAGCATTGCTACCTACTGTGAAAGTAATCGCTAATTATCGCAGCATAGGCTCTCTCTGCTCACTGCTGCGATATCTCGACTCGACGAGTGAAATCATTCCTTTATGCTTTTATTAAGCGCATCTCCTTCTCACTTTCTCACCCCCTTGCTCGGATATACCTATGCTGACACCATTACCTGTCGGATTTGCAGATCGTAGATTACGCGAATAAACCTCAACACGACTACCTGTTGACAGCTTTGAGATACGGGAATTGACTCTGATTCTCTCTCTGTTATGTCACAAATCACATGGATGCATCTCTCGAGCAGGAATCATTTTATAACACTCACTCTGCTGTATAACATGTTATGGTATCCACAGATTTCATTTCAAATTATACTGAACACAACATTATGTCTGCTGGGATATTCACAGGTCCATAGGATATCCTGCGCTGTTCTGAGATATTTTTGAGATATTCAAGCAGTTTACACAATGGTGAACTGGATACTCAAGGGTGCAGCACGAAAAGCATCCTTTGGGGCGCCAAAACTGATGATTACAAAAAAAGAGGTCATTGGGATTTTGGAAATACATGAAAGGCTAACTACATTATATTAATAATAACACATATTCTGGCCTTTCAGTTCAATAGTAATTTATATAGGATACATTATATTGGTGAAAAACCCCTAGCATCTTCTGCATTTTGATTGAATGCTTTATTTGAAAATGCGCATGCTTCACTTCAAAAGTGAACATTTGTGCAGAAACTAAACCTACGACTTTCGAAGAACAACTGTTTGCAAGTTTTAAAAATTTCCAGTCACAATAATGATTTATGGAATCTTGCGTATTAAACTCATCGCCAAATCTAGAAAATTATTCCTAAAAATTAGTAAAAATCATAAAAATCCAGTACAAATCTTATTCTTTAATTCTTGACCAAGACCATGAATAAATACCGCGTAACTGCTGACATAAAATTTGATAATTCAGACGCATTCTTCCTGTAGTTATTGTGACAAATATTTTCCGACGAGGAGGAGGTGGAATTTTTGGATGTCTTTCGGGTAACAGACTTCAGCGATTTGTAACTCTGTTAATATTAATAAAAAAAAGTTGTCTTCTACAGGTCGAAAATTAAAAAGCAATAAAATTTAGTACTTAACCGAAATTTCCATTCCATGGATACACATTTTTTATGATTACTTAGCAATCACGTAATATTTATTCGTGTCCTCGGTCCACATTTATAGAGTATGATTTGATCTTGATTCTATGATTTCATCTACATTTTTGTAGAATTTACTTATTTGGCAATGACTTGAATGGAAGATTTCGAAAAGATGATTTTGTTGGAAAAACCTTGGACTTTGAATCTACATATTTTTCAAAGCGTCCAATAAAATAACTTCAACGCAGGCGGATTCAACGCATATAAACATTAGAATTGTTATTATATTGACAATGGATTGTCTTTCGCCAACAATTGTTATAAACAAATACACATATAACGCAGTTTTGAACAAAGAACATTTTTTTCTGAGTCATTTATTTTCATCTGAAGAATAATATCCTACCAGTAAATTGATCAATAATATAAATTTTCATTCATCGTGAGTAAATTCACCAATTCTATTTGTTTTTGAGGAAATGTGAAAAATATAACAAAGAAAACAGCATTTCTTGACAAGAATATTCTTTTCACTTTGCCATTTAAAAAGTACAATGTATTTATATATTGACAAAATAGTATCTGTAAGGTGAGTCAATACATGCATTATCGATGCCCCTGAGAAATACATGAGCATTCCCAGAACATGATACTTTTCAAATTGAAAGATATTTTAGAGAAAATATAAAAAGAAACTGGATGGAACTATATTACTAGACTACTATAACTTTGTATATAATTGCCTCTCCTTCCTTCATAATCTGAAATATATTCTTGTTTAAATGTATAATTCTTTTGGGACGCCTTTAAATGCCTTAGGGACACCAAATAAATGGGGTGCAGCCAGGGTTTCCAGGCTACCAGTACATGAAACTCCACGTGCGAGATATCGAAGAAATTATAAAAAAACATGATATCTCACGTAAGTTATTTAAATATCACAAAAACTTCTTAAAAACATCCCAAAATATCCTATGAATATCCCATTAGTGTGGCCCAAAGAAACAAAAGTGCCCTTGACCAAGAGGACACCCCCAACAAAACTTCCATTTGGTCAAAAGACAAACTGAGAGTTTTTGTCAACTTTAAAAAGAGCTGCCTTCAAATTGTAAAACTTTGTCGGGAATGATATGAATTTCTTTAAAAATACTTCATTTCTTCTCTTATATCAATTTATTACAATAATGAATTATTATATTATTTAAAACTAAATTATTTTTAATTCTTGCAAAGAAAAAATATTTTCAAAAAAGTATTGAAAACCTTATTCAAAGAACTTTGGGACCTCATTTTCAGGAAAAAAATTTAAAAAATATATCTAATTCTTAAATAAAAAATGGTTTACTTGTTTTTAAAAACTTTCCTCCAGTAATGATATTCCATTTTTAATGATATTTTATTTGCAAACGGAAAAATAATATTTAAAAATATGAAACTATCAATTTTCATTCACCCAAAAATTGAGAAATATAATTTAAACCTAATTGTTTGTTCAATAGAATAAACAACTTAAGAAAAAATTCTAAATACTAATTATATTTCTACATTAATTCCTAAATAGACTCTTTACATGTTGATATGTATACGATACAGTCCCTTCAATTATTAGTCATTTTTATATCTCTTTTTTCAGTTTAGTTATTCAAATTTAATCCCTTGTAATCTCGTCTGATCTCTTGTAATCTTTTGAAATCCCATGTAATCCCGATTAATCATGTATTCTTATGTAATCTCATGTGATCCTATGTAATTTTGTATAATATCGTGTCATCCCATGCAAAATTATATAATCATATGTAATCTTGTGTAATCCCATGTGTAATCTCATGCAATCTTGTGTAATCACTTGTAATCTCTTGTAATCTTATGTAATCCTGTAATCTTATAATCAAGTGTACACGTAAAATTGAAGTAGCTTACCCTTCAATTAGAGTTTAAAAAAATTAAATATTCACTTTTGGAAAGTGAAAATTAAAATGTTCCATCTCGAGTGGCGAACTCGCGAAGATTCACAATCTCATATTTTAATTGAATTGCGAATCTCACGGCCTCAAATGCATAAAACTGTTGAATTTGCGCATGTCGAGTTAGAACCGTTGAATATGGTTGATTTTGAACCAATCTATTCAGATTATTACATTTTCGAACAAGGCTTTTTCTTTCTATCTTTTATAAGAAAAGATTTTAAAAAGAATTTCTGAAATATATAACTTAATTAGCGTTCTGATGATTGTGAAAAAATTATTGGATTCTACTGAGTACAGTTAAATGCAGGGAGTTGATCATTTTTAATTTTTAATGTTTATTTCTATAGATCGTTTTTTCGAAAATTATGGTCTCGGCGAAATTAACAGACCCAGGTGAAAAAGTCATGTATAGTTTATATATGTATAATGGACAAAACACTGATATTTTTTATTGGTTTTATACAGAAACATTTTTTTCAACAAATGAAAAATATCATTGTCTTGACCAATATGTATATATAACGTATTCACCTGGGGAAAACTGATATTAACTAGTTGGTTAAATTGTTTTTTTTTTTTACTTTTGTTGAAAAAAAAGAATTTTTATACTGTAATCAATTTTCACCAATTAATGAAAAATTAGACAAAGTCAATGTTTCTTCGTATAAATATCTATGGTTTTTATTTTCAGGTATTATGTGATTTTTAATGAACATAAGTTCTTATTATTCATACCTGTAGTTTTGCCCATAGATAATACTTGATTAGCTAGTAAGATTGACTTCGAAACATGTTGGTCACTAGTAATATAACAAGACGGAGAAAGAATAAAGAAAGAGTGAAAGGTTGGTTTTGGTTGGCTCTTTCCTTTTCCTTCCTCTTCTTTCCTTTGTTATATAATTGTCCTTAATGAACTGAAAAGGAGGTCCACTGGAGCTTGGAATTGAGAACGGTTTCGGCCATTCCTTGGAGTGGCCTTCAACATGAATCCAAACAATCCAAATCTAAACAGGCAGTGCCTCATGAAACATTTACATTGGATTTCAACGCACGACGCAACTTGATGCAACTAACGTGCTGAGAGTGCGGCTCACATGCTGTTTTTCACGCTTTACTGAGAACCTCCTCTCTTTCGGCCCGCGGCTCCTCGCATCACGAAACCGCCGATGACATCGATTCTTGCGGAACGGCGTAAGCCCGGACTGATTAAATCCAAGTGTCAGTGTAGTTTGGATTTCGAATTTTGATTTGTGAATTTTTTCATGCTCTGATTTTGGTGCATAAAATCATCCATAAGAAAGTAGCAGACTTCATTTCGAGCTTGAAAGAATTTATTTATTTATTTTTTAACCAGTATAAAATTCTTATTCAAGTAGTTATCTGACGTCATTGCCGAATGGTGGTTACGAGATAGAATTAAGTAAAAGAAATAAAGAATTGGGAGACAAACTGGCTCAAGCTTTGTTCAAAATGAGCATGAGCAGGCAGGCAGCAGCCAGTTGCGGTTCTTGTCCTCGTAGTTTACAGCGAGCGGCATGGCATTCGTAAGTCGCATGCATGTCGGCAGACCGCATTTAATCAGTTTGCGGTTGCAAGCTGCTCTTACGCCCTCACGCATTCTCAACCAGCACCGCGACGCGACGCGACGTAACTCAACTCCCGCACACGCAATATGTGACGCATATACGTAGGTACACAAGTACTCACGCGGGTATTCGCGCCCTCTTCTCCTCCAATTGACAAGCCTTACATACCCCCTGCCAAGGGGTTAGAAACCAACCAAGTCGATCAACATTTTTTTTTTCTCCCGTCGAAAGGATATTAATTGTACCGATTGCTTTTTCGGGCAAGCAACTTTATCATTCTTTAAGAGCCGATTCATTAAACTTTCATTAGGATGATAATTAAATTTCGCATAAAGGAGAATAAGACTAAGTATCAGTGAAATTACGCCCAATTACGATTACTAGTTGAAAAAGAAAAATTAACATTAAAAAAAAGCATTTGTTGAGTTGACCAAGAACCGAACGGCAACAAGGTCTAAATTTGCAATCATGAAAATATTTGTCTTGAATTAAAGAAGCCGATTCTTTGACACCATTTTTTTGTCAAAAACAACTTTAAAATAAAGAAAATAATTTCAAATTAAAAACCAATTTTCTTTAAATCAGAGAATCTTCTTTTTGGGTGTAAAAAAAATCTTTGGAAACATAAACTAAAAAAAAGTCAGCTTGTGTTACAGAATCTTTTGAAGTCTCTTTGAGCAATTTTGTTACACAATATGACTTTTTGGAGTTGGAGTTTTCAAAGATTTTTTTCTAAACATTGTTAGTTCTTTTAGAAAATAATAAACATTTGCAAACAGAAAGTTAAATATTTTCTCTTTGTCCTTAACGCAAAGAGAGAAAGTGAATTTGAAAAAATAGAAATATTTTTTTAATCTTGCATATTTCCCATTTCTTGATATTTTTCTATTGACTGTACTCATTAGAAAGTCGAAGAGCCGCATTCCACCACTTTCTAGAAACCAAGTCTCACAGCAGGATAATTATCTAATTAGCAACTGCAAAGTAGTCCGAGAAGCTGAAGGTATGAGGGTTGAGTATTTTTTGAAAATCACTCTCACCAAACATTTTTGGTAGAGGGCTATCCATCAATTACGTAACAGCTTTTGAGGAGTAGGGGATTCGGGAAAATGTTATAATCTGTGATCATATTCCTCTCTCTTTCCAAAATAATTTTTGTTCAGAATTCATCTCTTTTGTTTGAAAATTCTAATATTTGGTTGAAAATTCAATTATTTTGTTCAAAATTCAACTCTTTTGTTGAAAATTCATCTTTTTTGATAAAAAACTCAACTGTTCTGTTGAAAATTCGTCTTTTCGGGTTTAAAAGTCAACTGTTTTCTAAAAAATTTGACTTTCTTGGCTTGGAAACTGAATTATTTTGTTGAAAATTCACCTTTTTTAGTAAAATATTCTAACTATTTTGTTGAAGATTCGTCTTTCTTGATACAAAATTCGTCCTTTTGAATTACAAATTCCTATTTCTTGGTTGAAAATAAACTTTTTTGTTGAAAATTCAACTGCCTTCAAAAGAATTTTTTTGGCTTGAGAATCAACTATTTGGTTGAAAGTACAACTGTTTTTGTTTTAGGTTCAATCTGTTTTGTTTGAAAATTCGACTGTTTAATTGAAAATTATTATACTATTTGGTTGGGAATTAATCTTTTTGAGCTTAAAAGTCCACTGTTTCCTAAAACATTTGACTTCTTTGGCTTGAAAATTCAGCTCTTTGGTTGAAAATGAAACAGTTTTTGGTAGAAGTATAATCTTTTATGTTTAAAAAATCGCCTATTTGGTTGAAAGTTCAACTATTTTGTTCAAGGGAAGAGTTACTCAAGTAACCTGTAGAAAAAATTTTGAAAATGAACTTGAAAAACGTAAAGAAATATAAAACAATGGGAAACATATGCTAGAAATTAAAAAAATTAAGTTTCTTGGAATATTTTTCTGCTAGATAACACATCTTTTTATACGATTCAAGTTTTGAGAAGAGTATAGTTCCTTTGTTGCATGTTCCATATTGTTTTAATTTTCTTCCTTTCCCTGTTAATAACTTCTAATTATTTGGTAATCGAGGAATCTCGGATAGTATAAGTAACTAATTGTCTTCAATGTGGAAGGGCTGAAAACATTTGGAAATATTACATAACATAGACATGGGAGGGTCCAAACCAACATGTTACAAATTATTACAGACGCAGCGATAAATT